>JACXGJ010008558.1:0-26779 GCA_016801105.1 Esox niger | reverse complement strand
ACACGGCAGGACCTGGTCAATGACCTGAAGAGAGCTGGGACCACAGTCTCAAAGAAAACCATTATTAACACACCACGCCGTCATGGATTAAAATCCTGCAGCGCACGCAAGGTCCACCTACTCAAGCCAGCATATGTCCAGGCCCGTCTGAAGTTTGCCAGTGACCATCTGGATGATCCAAAGGAGGAAGGAGGAAGGAAAGAAGGTCATGAGGTCTGATTAGACAAAAAAATTGAGCTATTTGGTCTAAACTCCACTCGCCGTGTTTGGAGAAAGAAGAAGGATGAGTACAATCCGCAAGAACACCATCCCAACCGTGAAGCATGGAGGTGGAAACATCATTCTTTGGGGATGCTTTTCTGCAAAGGGGACAGGACAATTGCACCGTATTGAGGGGAGGATGGATGGGGCCATGTATCGCGAGATCTTGTCCAACAACCTCCTTCCCTCAGTAAGAGCACTGAAGATGGGTCGTGGCTGGGACTTCCAGCATGACAATGACCCAAAACACACAGCCAGGGCAACTAAGGAGTGGCTCTGTAAGAAGCATCTCAAGGTCCTGGAGTGGCCTAGCCAGTCTCCAGACCTGAACCCAATAGAAAATCTTTGGAGGGAGCTGAAGGTCCGTATTGCCCAATGACAGCCCCGAAACCTGAAGGATATGGAGAACGTCTGTATAGAAGAGTGGGCCAAAATCCCTGCTGCAATGTGTGCAAACCTGGACAAGAACTAAAGGAAACGTATGATCTCTGTAATTGCAAACAATGGTTTCTGTACCAAAAATTACGTTCTACTTTTCGGATGTATCAAATACTTATGTCATGCAATAAAATGCTATTTAATTATTTGAAAATCATACAATGTGATTTTCTGGATTTTTGTTTTAGATTCCATCTCTCACAGTTGAAGAGTACCTATGATAAAAATCATACAGACCTCTACATGACTTGTAAGTAGGAAAACCTGCAAAATCAGCAGTGTATCTAATACTTGTTCTCCCCACTTTATATAGAAATATGCCAAGTTAGCAGGTAGTAAACTGCTTAGTTGACTTTCATGCCAGTTGATAATATTGGCAATTATTATTATTATTATTATTATTATTGTGATGACTGCGCCCTCTGCTGCCTTTCCTCCCACTGCAACGAGTAGGCTACAGCGGTCGACATCACCGCCCTTCTAACACTATCGCCCATTGCTATATGAATCACGAGTTAAGGTTCTCCAGCAAATATCTCCCCCATACATTACTTGTCTGCTGACATACAGAAATAAAGGTCAAAGTGACAGTTAACCCTAAAGATTTCTTCAATCTCCACAAGTTAGGCAAATCAGCATTTAGTTTCTCTGCATATCACAGAAGAAATCATTAACAAGATTATTTTACACTGAATTAAATTGGTGCAACTAGGGCATTTCAAAAAGGATATTTTCATGAAGAATGTGTGTGTCTTATGAATCGTGTGTTCATGGTTTTCTCAGTGTGTATATGTTCAAAACATGATGCCAATTCTGAGATTGTGGCATGAAAATGCCACAGGCAATACTGTAAATGCTCTTGAACTTGGGAAAGAGCTGAAAATGTACAGCAGTATGTTTGGATAAAGCCCTCTTACTTTCACCAAACTCCTGAAACTCTTGTGGGGACCTTCTTTCCACCTTGCTTTTCTCTGCTTTCTTCATCTCCTCCGAGGGCCTCTTTGGTTTAGACCTGGTCATCTTCAGAGGTTCCTTGGAATATATACAATATATTACAGTATGAAAAAGAATACAAAGGCATGCAAACGCATGTAAGATTTATTCAGTTCATACACTTAAGTACTGACGTTTCAAGATTTTTATGCAATATGGATGACCAAATCAATAATAATGAAATTGTATTAACTTTATTCATACTGTGGGGAGAACAAGTCTTTGATACACTGCTGATTTTGCAGGTTATCCTGTCTGTAATCTTTACCATAGGTACACTTCAACTGTGAGAGACAGAATCTAAAATCCAGAAAATCATATTGTATGATTTTTAAATAATTAATATGCATTTTATTGCATGACATAAGTATTTGATCGCCTACCAACCAGTAAGAATTCCGTCTCTCACAGACCTGTTAGTTTTTCTTTAAAAAGCCGTCCTGTTCTCTACTCATTACCTGTATAAACTGCAACTGTTTGAACTCGTTACCTGTATAAAAGACACCTGTCCACACACTCAATCAAACAGACTCCAATCTCTCCACCATGGCCAAAACCAGAAAGCTGTGTAAGGACATCAGAGATAAAATTGTAGACTTACACAAGGCTGGGATAGGCTACAGGACAATAGGCAAGCACCTTGGTTAGAAGGCAACAATTGTTGGCGCAATTATTAGAAAATGGAAGAAGTTCAAGACGGTCAGTATCCCTCGGTCTGGGGCTCCATGCAAGATCTCACCTCGTGGGGAATCAATGATCATAAGGAAGGTGAGGGATCAGCCCAGAACTACATGGCAGGACCTGGTCAATGACCTGAAGGGAGCTGGGACCACAGTCTCAAAGAAAACTATTAGTTACACACTATGCCGTCATGGATTCAAATCCTGCAGGGCACGCAAGGACCCCCGCTCATGCCAGTGCATGTCCAGGCCCGTCTGAAGTTTGCCAATTACCATCTGGATGATCCAGAGGAGGAATGGGAGAAGGTCATGTGGTCTGATGAGACAAACATAGAGCTTTTTCGTTAAACTCCACTCGCCTTGTTTGGAGAAAGAAAGATTAATACAACCCCAAGAACACCATCCCAACCGTGAAGCATGGAAGTGGAAACATCATTATTTGGGGATGCTTTTCTGCAAAGGGGACAGGACGACTGCACTGTATTGAGGGGAGGATGGATGGGGCCATGTAATGTGAGATCTTGGCCAACAACCTCTTTCCCTCAGTAAGAGCATCGAAGATGGGTCGTGGCTGGGTCTTCCAGCATGACAAGGACCCAAAACACACAGCCAGGGCAACTAAGGAGTGGCTCTGTAAGAAGCATCTCAAGGTCCTGGAGTGGCCTAGACATTCTCCAGACCTGAACCCAATAGAAAATCTTTGGAGGGAGCTGAATGTCAGTATTGCCCAGCGACAGCCCCGAAACATGAAGGATCTGGAGAAGGTCTGTATGGAGGAGTGGGCCAAAATCCCTGCTGCAGTGTGTGCAAACCTGGTCAAGAACTACAGGACACAAATTATCTCTGTAATTGCAAACAAAGGATTCTGTACTAAATATTAAGTTCTGCCTTTCTGATGTATCAAATACTTATGTCATGCAATAAAATGCTAATTAATTATTTAAAAATCATACTGTGATTTTCTGGATTTTTCATTAAGATTCCCTCTCTCACAGTTGAAGTGTACTTATAATAAAAATCATACAGACCTCGACATGCTTTGTACGTAGGAAAACCTGCAAAATCAGCAGTGTATCAAATACTTGTTCTCCCCACTGTAAATGTTATACGCAGATGCATAAAGGTACAAACAACATGAAAACATGGATACGAAGGGCACACATTAAGAAAAAGCAATCACAGTTCACACTGAAAGTTTGGTATTACTCCTTTCAATTGCGTTATAGCAACCAATGTCTAACATTTGCTCTGCAAGAATTTCTGAGTATGGGGCATCGGTATATCAAAAGTAAAAAGTTCAAAAGGTTTATTTCTCATTTGCAATAACAAGTTATGGCAATTAAATGCTTGGTTTTCCTACTCCTGACATTGCAGTTTAAAATTGAAAAAGTAACAGTAATAATAACATAAAAATAAGATCAATCAATCAATCAATCAATTACACTATACAAAAACACACATCAATAATAATAACTATACAACTCAACTGTACAACCATTGTGCAATGTAAAAATGACAGGTGTGCATGATATAATGGGCAGATGAGCATGATATAAAGTGAAAGGTGTGCATGGGACCATGGATGGAAGGGAAGAGGGGTTCCAAAACTGAGCAGCCTTACAGCCTGAGGAAAGAAACTGTCCCATAGCCTGTTCGTTTTAGACAGAATACTCCTGTACCTTCTGCCTGACGGCTGGGATGTAATGACTCAATTGCACCTCCTCCTACACTTCTTTGTGTAGTGATCCGGACAGGATACTCTCAATAGTGTATCTGTAGATGTTGGTGAGTGTCCTGGAAACCATACCAAATCTCCCGAATCGGCACAGGAAGAGACGTTTCCTGGCCTCCATCATTACGTTAGAGTGATGAGACCAGGCCAGACCCATTGATGTGTATGGGGGGCATGGTCTCCCCTCCGCTGCTTTCTGCGATCAACAATCATCTCCTTCGTATTACAGATAATGAGCTGGAGGTTGTTATCCTGGCACCACGATGTCAGTGACCTTACCTCGTCTCTATAGGCTGATTTGACGTTGTCAGAGGTAAGGCCTCTGATGTTGGTGTCGTCAGCAAAGCGATTGTGTTGGAGATTGTGTTGGGTTGCCAGGCAGTCTTGGGTGAAGTTAGAGTACATGAGTGTGCTCAGCACACAGCCCTGGAGGGAGCCAGTACTGAGTGTCAGTAGAGGAGGTTGTGTTCTCCATCCTTACTACCTGGGGTCTTCCTATCAGGAAGTTAAGGATCCATCTGCACATAGAAGGATCAAGACGTAGATCTGGGCTTCACCGCCAGCATGTGGGGCACAATAGTGTTGAAGGCTAAGCTGTAGTCAATGAACAGCATACTCACATGTGCTCCACTTGTCCAGATGAGAGAGAGAGAGCGAAGTGGAGTGTCAGAGCAATGGCATCCTCAGTGGATCTGTTATGTCCATAGGCAAACTGCAGCAGGCAAACCCCATGGAGTCCGTTGGGTCAGAAACCTCCACATCTGTTGCCTGTTGGAGGCCATTTTTTAGGGCTCTGGCAGTGCACCTCCTGGTCCTCCTCACAAGAAGGAGATACCGATCCTGCTGTTGGGTTGATGCCTTTCTCCGGCCCTGTCCAGTCACCTTCATGTAATGGCCCGCCTTCTGGTATCTCCTTCATGTTGGAGACTGTACTGGGAGACCTAGCAAACCTTCTTGCGACGACACATATGGATTAGGGATGCAACGGTACACAGTATGTTACCAAACCGTTTGGTATGCCCCCTATGGTTCCATATTCACACATGAACCGCAGAGTTACGGTATGCTTTCATTTTCAAAACACTCCGCAGCTGGATGTTCCTCGCAGCTGGATGTTCCTCGCAGCTGGATGTTCCGCGCAGCTGGATGTTCCGCGCAGCTGGATGTTCCGCGCAGCTGGATGTTCCGCGCAGCTGGATGTTCCGCGCAGCTGGATGTTCCGCGCAGCTGGATGTTCCGCGCAGCTGATGGTTACTGCACATTTGTTTTAGTTCGAGTAGTCTAATGGGCATGGATAGAATTATCAGTTGGAAATGTGAGAACAAGTGGAACAGCCGACTCAACGTTTAGATTGAGTGTAGTTGACAAGTTAGGGCATACACACTTCTCCAGTCACTGATTTTACCAGTGCGTATACAGTATAAATTAAGAGACTACTGCACCTTTTACTTAAATTTCCAAAAAGTCAAAAAGGAAGGTTTTGAGTGAGGAACAGAAGGGTTAAAATTAAGAGACCACTGCAAATTGAATGTTTTTCAGACTGGCTGCTTGAAGGAACAAGTGAGTTGATGGTTAATGCTTTTATTACAAGAGCATTGAACATGTATATTGAACCAGTGAACAGTGTACTGCATTACAATGTGCATCACAGAATAGCCTTGTGCCAATCTGAAAAAGGTTTTTCCACATTCTTTTTTTTTTTTCTTTCACCTAGCATACTTAACAAAATGTTATATTTAATTATTATTTCAACAAAGCGCATTAATCAACAATTTGTAAGATTTTACTGTTTTACAATTCATATAAGGAAATCAGCCAATTGACAGATGCCGAAATGTATTCAGGCTATATATTTTTTGTTTTACAACTGTCTGTCATTAGATGTAATGCTGTACCATTTCGTTCTTCCTTATAGCAATTATGGGGGGGAATCCAACACATTTAAGCATACTATTTAGAGCAGGCATGGGCAATTGGCGGCCCCGCCCCCCTGTATTTGCGGCCCTTGGATGAATTTAGAAAATAGTCAAATAGATTTTCTTGTTAATATATTTGACCTTAAATTTGTTGTAAAGTAAGTATTGTAACCAACAAAATCTATGCTGGAAACAACACATGAAAAATACCTGAAATTATGGTTAGCATGTTTACACCTAACAGTAATTTCAGCGTCATTGAAAACTGTTATGATGTCTTTCTGAGTATAGCTGAGAGTGTGCAATTTTTTTTGCAATGAAACACTTGATATTGCCCATTACAGAAATAACAATGTAGTGAAAACACCCAAAGAACCTACAGCGTTCAAAGAGTTCACATGTTTTATTTCATGGCAGCGGACATGCTGAATCCCGGAAAAGATGAGCAAAGCGGGAGAACGGCATGTTGTTAATTATTAAAAAATTGCCCATATATACGTGAACCAGCATCAGACCTAGGTTACTTGAATGTATTTATTAGTAAATTAATATGCAGCCCCCTGATGACTGCAGCCCCCTGATGTCATTCCAAGTTATCTGCAGCACCCTGATGACCATGACATAATATCTGTGGCCCCCAACACCCAGGTTTCCCATCCTTGATTTAGAGGGTTTTCACCAACCATGCACATACTTATCTTTCATATTCATCAAAACACTTTGGAATAGTACATTCAAACTACACAGGATTGTAAAGCATTTTTTTGCGCTGTACTTTTACCCATATTGAACTGCGACACTGAAACAGAAACATGTGAATTACATTAATAACAGTGAGGGGGGAAAAAGTATTTGATCCCATGCCAATTTTAATGTTAGGTATATTTGAACAGTGACAGAAAGAATAACAAAAAATACAGAAAAACATGTCAAAAACATTACAAATGGATTTGGATTTTAATTAGGGAAATAAGAATTCGACCCCTCTGCAAAACATGACTTAGTACTTGGTGGAAAAACCCTTGTTGGCAATCAGAGGTCAGATGTTTCTTGTAGTTGGCCACCAGGTTTGCACACATCTCAGGAGGGATTTCGTCAAACTTCTCTTTGCAGATCGTCTCCAAGTCATTAAGGATTTGTGGTTGACGTTTGGCAACTTGATCCTTCAGCTCCCTCCACAGATATTCTATGGGATTAAGATCTGTAGACTGGCTAGGCTACTCGAGGACCTTAATGTGTGTCCTTGAGCTTTAATTTCCTGGTATTCACATCTAGATGTGTTAAACAATTTAGGACATATCACCGTTTGTATTAGACCACAGCATTTTTAGGTGAGCAAAAGTAATGGAACAAATAGTCTTAAAGTAAATAACATTAAATATTTGGTGGCATAACCCTTGCTTGCAATAACTGCCTCAAGCCTGCGACCCATCAACATCACCAAGCTGTTGCATTCTTCATTTGTGATACTATTCCAGGCTTTTACTGCAGCTTCTTTCAGTTCTTGTTTGTTTCTGGGTGTTTCTCCCTTCAGTCTCCTCTTAAGGATGTGAAATGCATGCTCTATTGGGTTAAGTTCAGATGATTGACATGGCCAGTCTAAATCCTTCCACTTTTTCCCCCTTATGAAGTCCTTTGTTTTGTTGGCAGTGTGCTTGGGTCATTGTCCTGCGGCATTATAAACTTCCTCTCGATTAGTTTCAATGCATTTCTACATAAATTGGGAGACAAAATGTTTCTATACACTTCTGAATTCATTCTGCTGCTACCACCATCAGTTACATCATCAATAAATATTAATGAGCCTGTTCCAGAAGTAGACATGCACATCCAAGCCATGACATTACCTCCACCATGCTTCACAGGTGAGCTTGTACACATCGGATCATAAGCAGTTTCTTTATTCCGCCACACTTTGGCCTTTCCATCACTTTGGTAGAGATTAATCTTGGTCTCATCAGTCCATAAGATTGTGTTCCAGAACTTTTACGGTTCATCTCTGTGCTTCTTTGCAAATTTCAATCTGGCCTTCAATTCTTACTGCTGATGAGTGGTTTGCATCTTGTGGTGTGGCCTCTCTTTCTGCTCTCTGAGTCTTTTTCGAACAGTGGATTGTGATACCTTCACCTCTGCACTGTGGAGGTCATTGGTGATGTCACTTACTGATGTTTTGTGGGTTTTCTTCACCGCCCTCACAATATTTCTATCATCAACTACTGTTGTTTTCCTTGGCCGACCTGTTCGACATCTGTTGCTCAGTACACCAGTAGTTTCTTTCATTTTTAGGACATTCCAAATAGTTGTTTTTGCTATGCCCAATGTTTGTCCAATGGCTCTGGTCGATTTTCCTTCTTTCCTCAGCTTGACAATGGCTTGCATTTCTCCCATAGACAGCTCTCCAGTCTTCATGTTGGTTTATCCTCTAATAAGAAATGCAGTCTTTATAGGTTTAAACCAAGGATGGAAACTTAGACTAGTCATGCAGAGCTATTTAATGTTTGAACAATCAACCTAAATGGCAACACCTGGGCAACAAGAAACATCTGTCAGTCACGTTCCAATAGTTTTGCTCACTTTAAAAATGGGTAGGTCCAAACAAAGGGTGGTATGTCCTGGGTTGTTTAACACATCTAGATGTGAATACCAGGAAATGAAACTGGACTATTTTCTCATACTTATCTTTTGATCTTGAACCCAAATGTCTTCAATGAACAACAAAAACAAATTTGGAATTGGAATTTGCCTTGCCATTCCAATACTTTTGGAGGGGACTGCATATGTGACTGATGCAATGTGGGTGGATTGATTTCCTTCCTGTAGGGCCCTGTCCGGGGCCTCCCCCGTTTTAAACTTAGGAGGACATGAGGTCTTGACCCATACCAGAGTACCAGGCTTGACTCGTTGCTGTCCTTGTCCAAAGTCCTCCTGGTTATGTGCAGATCAAGATGATACCTGACAATTTCCGCTGCCACTCTGCCCCCCTCTCCCCCCCAGTCTGTCCCTGTCCTTGTCCATCTGGTTATGCCTCCGATCTGGACTAGGTTTATATATACTGGGCTCAGCCCACATGCATCAATTAACTATTACAATTTGAACTCTTAATATGTTCACCCGGCACAGCCAGAAGAGAACTGGTCATCCCTCTGAGCCTGGTTCCTCTCTAGGTCTCTTCCTAAATTTCAGCTCTCTTAGGGAGTTTTTCCTAGCCATTGAAGTTCAACACTACTGTTGTTTGCTCCCTGGGGTTTAAGGCCGGGTGTTTTGTGAAAGCCCTTTGTTACAATTGCTGATGAAAAAATGGCTTAATAAAAAAAAATGTATGCCAGGAAAACTTAAAACCACAAAATTACTACACAGAAAATATACATAAACACATTTTCTGCAAAACTATATCTGAGTCCCTCAGGGTTACAAGCTATTGTTGATGTTGGAAAAATGTATTTCTGAACGTACCTTATACGCTTTGGTGACAACTCGACTCTTCCTTCGAGGTGCATCCTCCTCCTGGTCACTGTCAGGCTCATCACCCTCATCTATGTCAAAGTCACTGTCCACCTCGTCTTCGGTGTCGGAGTGCTCCCCTCTGTACTCATCATCTCCTGATTCCTTGAGGCAGAATCAAATAAAACATACTAATTAATGATCGGAAGCTGACAAAATGAGTTGGGTGAATAACATAGTTGTGTAATTTTCTAATTTACCATGAATAAACCCAAATGTCAACACCATAAACATTTCTTCAAGCTGACTTGTAAATGTATATCCTTTGTTGCTTCGTATGTATTTTCCCAGCTTTAAAAATATACCAACAAAATAACAAAAATACACCCTAAACGATATACCGATTTCACCGATTCTATTGGCAGATATTGGCAGTTAATTGATATATTTGTATTGGCAAATTATTCACGGATAAAAGACCTAAATATTTGTTTTCAATTTGTTTTCCTGAAGAGTGTTGTTCTCTTTCACTGGACATAAGTATACGCTCTACAAAATCACACAAACCCCCAAAATTGTGTGGGAGAGAACAAACTGCTTTTGAGGTAAGTCAAAATAGAAGCATTCCAAGGTAAAAAGGTTCCACAATATGCACACAAACATTTACAAAGTTTTAAAGTGGAATAAAAAGGTGTTTATGGTTGCATCAGTGTCCATAACAGGAACAGCTTAGCAGATGTGGCTACTAGAATACTTGTGTCATAAGCCTCAAAACCTTAGCGGCTACAGCTATTACTGAATATGATGGTTTGACAGTCACATAAGAAAACGCTATCCCTGACCAGGACCATCACTAACAACCACCAAACAAATCCTTGATTAAATACCATCATATCGTTCGTCTCACATTATGCATTTAAATTTTAACGATGCCAATGTGGACTGATGGTGATCGCAAGTGAGTGCTTCTTATCACAAATGCAGCTTAGTGAGAAAAGGAAGGTATATGAATACCCTTGATTGATCATGATTAAGAACCTGTGCACTTGAATGAAGTAGCTATGTTCCTTGCGCTTCACTCGATTCATAGCTAATAAGGCAATATGTACCCTTCCGATACCTAGTTTTGAACTAACTGATTGACACTAATGAAAGGGGAAGCAATGCATGTGTATTTGGAAGTGGCAATCCCATTCAACAATGAAGAAAAGGTATGTTCAAAATGTAGCTAGTATGGCTTTGAAAGGGACAATATCATTAAAAAAAAAAATGTTGGGCATCAACCAGTCTCTGCCTATGGCATCCAGATCACTAAAACAGCCGCTATGTACAGTACTGTGTTTCCTTATTTCTATAAATTAAAGTAATATTTAGCTAGTTATCTTTGTCTTGGAGAGTTTAGCTTGGATGAAAGCCAAACTGTACCACCAAAACTGAACCAATTCATGTTGTGATTGCCATTTGAAATTATGACTGTAAGAATTATTTGTCAACATTCCTACAGTTGATAAAAACATAGCTACATAAAATAAATTGTAAGTGTGTAATTGTTGCTACAATTGCAGTAGTGACCAGATGTTCGACAACAGTTGCCTCTCTGATGAACATATAAATAAATTGCATCCGGTCATTGTTAACTAGCTCAATGATTTGCCTACTTTTAAAATTAAATCTTAAAATTATCTTCAAATGGTTAAGTTTGAATAATGAAGAATGCGCACCATTCAAGTCAAAACATGTTTTCAATAGGGTTTTGGGTAGTGAAGAATCGTTGGCAAACCAATGTCTCTTTGCAATGAATGTTGATAACCGGTGAAAGATTGCAGCTCAATGATTAGCCCATAACATTAGGATACAAAGAAGTTTGCATGTTTCAGCATGCATATTACAATCTTATAAAATTCTAAAATACATTCTGAGCAGTCAACTGCCAAGGCTGAGAAAAGCTGTGCTTCCTATACAATAGCCAGCCACTACTCAAGTGGCAGTACCAATGACTGAAGGTGATGAAGTGGCAGTATTATTGACTAATAAAGAGATTTGAGAAAAGTTAAGGAAAATACAGTTTATCGTTGCCTAACAGGTTTTCTTATTGTCTTTTTAAAATTATAAATATTCGATAATTTTATTAATTCCATTGTATTGAAGAAGTTGCAACAGAGTAACAAAGAATAGACAGAGAAAAAAGTAATTTAATGCCTTATTATTTTATTATAATTTAAGAAATCTACATTCTGAGTATCTTTGTAGGTGGGTTTTATGCACAATCCATGCTGAAAAGTTGTATTTATTTATTTCAGCTATATTATTATTATTATTATTATTATTATTATTATTATTATTATTATTATTATTATTATTATTATTATTATCACCAATAATTGCACAATAGAAATCAGAATTAGGTATAAAAATCCCATTATTCAGGCTCTAATATAAAGAAACCATACTTTCCTCCCTATGTAGGAGACAATATCCGTTCCAGTCATAGACCCCCAATGGTATTTTCCCCATCAAGAGTGACAGTGGTCTATGTTCAAAGTGCCCCTTAACTAGCTGCCAAATGCGAAGTTAGCTATGTAATATAAAGACCGGGGGTGGTTCAATTGTCTAAGGTTTTGGTGCACATGTGCTGCTGCAGCACAAGTTTCAGTCCAGCCCACTGTTCTCAGTAAAACCTTGATCCTCTTTCCACACTTTGTGAAACGGGTTGTTTTGGTGTTACTTTCCAGTGTTCACGCACACACATTTTTTCCCTGAAGCAATTTGAGGTACATTGTTCACATCCACCAGCTAGTTCACTTTATAGTTATTTTTTTCCAGATTCCAACATAATAGCATGGGCACCTGTGAAAATGTCAGTGTAATTACTACAATAAACAATTTTAGTACTAATGGCGATGGAAAATACGATTATAAATCGTGGAGAAATTCCATAATCGGATAATCGTAAATCAGGATCGATGATCCACGTTTATGCTGTGTGTACAATAACAGCTTAGGAAGAACCATTTTAACTCAAGTGATTTGTGGGTTCACTGCTTGTAATATAGATTAGCCAGCTTTTATTTTATGATTTCACTTGTTACAGTATGCGTTTACAATAGCTTACAAAGAATAATTTAACTCAGGTAGGTTCATTACTTGTAGTGTTTGAGTTTCTTTTAGGATCTGAGACTGACTGGGCAACCAAAACAGTCTACCGATTCACAGCATATTGTAAAGATATAGCTAGCTACATAGACATTTGCACACCTCGTGGCTTCAACGTGTCCCCACTGAAACAGTTAGAAAATAAATGTAAAGCCTCTCATCAAAAACAAGTATACATAGCTAGAGTATTTGCCTGTTGCTAGTTTTCCCCAATTTGTTTATTGTTCCATAACCCGTAACAAAGTACAGAAACAGATTCTAAAGATGAATAGCTATTGTATGTAGCGAGTTACAGTAGCTAGCTAAGATATATACACAATGGTTTGATGGTTCTTTAAAGTAGAGATGATTGGATCTGAAAATAATTCACACTAACATTAGCTAGCTTTTGATTCTGCATTGAAGCAACTGTGTGTAGTCAGTTTTACAAATGAAAAGTTATATGAACCTCCTAAACGTCTTATGAATCAGTAGGAACATTTGAAAAGAATACCCATCATGTCCTCAGCACAATTGCCTACAGAACTATATGGCTATACTCATTGTAGTTTCACTGCTTACACCATAATAGCTTTGTTTTGGGAGATTCAGACCATCTGGCATGGGGATAAACGTCAGGGATACGTAGAAACACCCTAAATGTATAGATTAGCTGGCAGCTATCTTCACAGTGAGAAGACCATGGAACATTCACTGAATGACATTCACTGAATGACATCACACTCAGAGTTTGACCTCTGTCATTGCAAACAAAGGGTATACAACAAAGTATTGAGATTATCTTTTGTTATTGACCAAATACTTATTTACCACCATAATTTACCAATAAATTCATAAAAAATCCTACAATGTGATTATCTGGATTTTTTTCCCCTCATTTTGTCTCTCATAGTTGAAGTGTGCCTATGATGAAAATTAGAGGCCTCTTATCTTTTTAAGTGTGAGAACTTGCACAATTGGTGGCTGACTAAATACTTTTTTGCCCCACTGTATATTCCCTTAGTACACTGGCAAAAAGATGAGGGCTACAGAAGTTGGAAGGGGGAAAACAGAAATGAAACAAGCGACACCTTTGACTATCTCTATTGGTCCTATGACAATCGAAACAACATTGTGGTTTGGATCTTTTGATCAACCCATATTGGGTCTTGATGTCATTATGAAATTGGACTCCACCATGGACATACAAGATGTAAAGGTCATCTGGAACCTCAGAAGAATGGAACACTCAAACATGTCTGCTCACCCTATTTGGACTACCTCAAAGAATGAGTGTGGTAATTTGATCATGGACCCTGTGCGCCTAACAGGTGCAGCACCGCCATGTACTAAACAATATCCTATCAGTAAAGAGGCCATGGCTGCAACAAAGTTAGTCATAGGAGAGTTACATGATAATGGGATTGTTGAAAAGACACATTCTGCTTCTAATAGTCCTGTTTGGCCCGTCCATGAAGAATCGGGGTATGGCGTGTAACTGTGGACTAGAGGAAAGCCAATGAGACAATATCCAAATTGACACCTCTGGTAGCAGACACGACTACCATTTTTGCCTCATTGAGGCCGAAACACTGTTTTCAGTTATTGACATGGCTAATGGTTTTTTGGTCTGTGCCCCTACATCCTGAAGTGAGACCATGGCTTGCATTCACAGTGGATGGTCTACAGTATCAATGGACCAGTCATCCGCAGGGACTACACATTAGCCCTCCATCTTCCACCAGGCATTGCAGAGACATCTCCAGGATTTGCCTCTGATTTCTTCAGTTGTCATACAATATGTGGACAACATCTTGTTGGATTCAGAAAACGAGATAACTCATGGGCGAGACCTACAAATTCTGCTCAACTTCCTCAGTGAAAAATGGCACAAAGCCAGCCCTGACAAAGCACAGCTCATGCAGTCCCAATTTGTTTACTTGGGCTAACTGATTTCTCAGGGGAAAAGGGAAATAACACAGAGCCGCACACCAGTCATACAGACGGTCAAAGAACCCACCACCATTTGAGAAATGAGTTCATTTATGGGGCTGTGTAACTACAACAGGTGTTGGGTGGATTAATTTGCTGAAATAGCGCAACCACTCAATGATCTCTTGAAGGGTCTCCCAGTCCAGAGACCCTGTCCAGTTCTCTGACCGACAGAAAAACGCATTCATTGCATCACAATCATTGCACTGCATTGGGAATTCCTGATAAAGGGCAGCCGTTCACGCTTTTTGTGGCTGAGAAGGATGGCTACATGACATCGGTTCTCACTCAGGGCCACGGCGACCGTCTGAAACTAGTGGGTTATTATTCAAAGAAATTGAATGATGTGGCCCTGGGATGGGGCCCCTGTCTGAGAGCGATGCAAGCCACATAACCTGCTGTGTCTATGGTGGCACCACTGGTCCTTGAACAATTACTCCTGATCCACATGCCGTGCATGCTCTCCTCACAATGAATCGTGCAGCTCAGGTTACTGCTGCCGGGTGGAACAAGTGGTCCACTGTCTTAGAGGCACAAAATATTGTTATTCAGCGTGGCACGCCCACGAACCCTAGTTGCTTCCCTCAGATTCCACATTGCTGGATCATGATTGCACAGAGCTGGTTTTGGATCAGCTTGTTGACAAGTTCACAGTCCTACATCCTCTTGTGAACCCGACCCATGTGTTGTTCAGTGATGGTTCCAGCATTGTGGAGGGGGGAGGAAGGAAGGCTGGATGGGAAGGATTACCGGATCAAATAGATTCCGGCCAAGGGACACACTTTACAGGAATGGTGTGCCAAGAAGTGTCTCGGCTGATGAATATGTAATGTCTCGGCTGATGAATATGTCCATTTCATCCCCAGTCGAGTGGACAGGTTGAACAGTACAATTTTGTACTGAAAGAGATTGTCAAAGATGAACCAAGAAGGAGTGAACTGCCCAGATGCACTCCCTACTGTCCCCTGTAGCATAAGAGCTACACACAACAAAACCACAGGGTTAAGTCCATTTGAGGTCATCACTGGACAACCAATATCTCTGCCAGGCACTGTGGACTTAAGAAAAGCTGACATACACCTCATGAGCGACACACTCCTTATTTACTGCATGACATTACTGCAGTTAAGAGAGCGGAACAGCAGGTAAGAGATGCATGGGGAGAAGTCCCAGAAAGGGGCCATGATATAGTGCAAGAGCAGTGGGTTATGGTGAAGAAACATGATGTTACGAGCCAAATGGGAGGGTCCTAATCAGGTCTTACTGGTCACACGGTCTGCGGTAAAGGTGCAGGGTAAAGATAGATGGATACATGCTACTCATTGTAGGGTGGTATCACATACCTCTGACGAAGAGCAGAGCCTGGAGACTACAGAACCAATCCCAACAGGTGTTCGGGGGCCAGATTTTCTAATGTAAAGCATGCGAATGTGTGTGAGGACATTATACACTTACATTTTCTTGTCATTACAGGTCAAATCAATCAATCAAATTTATTTTATTTTATTAAGTCCTTTTTAACTTCAGTGGCAAGGAAAAACTGCCTAAGACAGCTGAAATTTAGGAAGAAACCTAGAGAGGAACCAGGCTCAGAGGAACCCTACCAGTTTGCCTACCGGTCAAACAGGTCTATAGGACACAGTTTTCACAGCTTTACACTCTGTCCTGACCCACCCAGACAAAAATAAACACATATGGGAGAATGCTGTACACAGACTTTAGCTCAGCATTCAACACAGTCATCCCCCTATAAGGCGGTCAACAAATTCCATGACCTAGGGATCAGCCCCTCGCTCTGTAAACAGACTTTGGACTTCCTAACCAACAGACTCCAGTCTGTCAGGTTAGACAACTTCACCTCCTACACCCAGATACTGAACACTGGTGTTCCACAAGGCTCCGTGCTGAGGCCCCTCCGGTAATCCCTCTTCACCCACGACTGTGAAGCTGTGTACTAGAACAACATAACCGTAAAATTCAGACGACACCACGGTGATGGACCTGAACAGTGACAATGACTGGTCAGCCTAAAGAGAGGTCAAGTGTCTGGTGGCATGGTGCACTGATAACAACCTGGCCCTCAATGGAGAAAAAAACAAGGAGCTAATTTTGGATTACAGGAAATCTCAAAGCAGCAGTCATGCCTCAGTTCTCATCCATGGCATTGACTGCACACTGCGTGTGTCCAGCTTCAAATTCCTGGGTGTCCACAGAAGGCACGCCTGTCCTTGTGAACTTCTACTACTGCACAAACGAGAGCATTCTAACTGTGCCACAGTGTTGTTAGGTAGTTGCTCCGCAGCCGACGAAAAGGCCCTGCGATGGGTGGCAAAAACCGCCCAGTGCATCACAAGTACCCCGCACCCAGCCACTATACACGTCCAGTGCAAGCTGTGTCAGCGCAGGGTGTGCGGCATCACCAGGGGCCCTTCACCTTCATGCCACAAACTGTATGCCTTCCTCCCATCAGGCAGGCATTACAGGTCCCGCTGTTCTCTCACCAGCAAGCTCAGGAACAGTTTCTTTCCATCTACTGTAACACTGCTGGACTCCCTGACTTCCCATCATTATCTTTGTACTAGTGGACTCAGTCACTGCTGGACGTTGTACCACTGGACTCAGTCTCGTAAGGAAGTTCAGTTGTCTACAAGTACTTCATTGCTGCCATTCCTGTATCTCAATGGCACATGCCTCAAACTTGCCTCATTCCAAATTTAGAACTTTAACTGTGCTTTGCATTTTCAACGGTTACATTCACATCTAAATTGGGAACCTCATTGCTGCTATCCCTACATTTCAGTTGCACATGCTACCCTACTCCTTCAATTTGCATCAACTGCAAATTCAGAATGCCATTGAGAATTGCCCCTTGTGTCCACACAACTATTTATCACACTTGTACATACATTATACTTGTATAATATCTGTAAATGATCAAATTTTCCCCTACACATTTAGAATTGCCATATGTAATGCATTTTGCATTAATTGCACATTGTACATTCCACTTGTACATATAAATAAATACTTAATTAATAATTGTAAATGTTCTTCCCTTCTCTATAAAAGTTCTGGTTAGATGCAAACTGCATTTTGTTGTTCAACAAACACAAAGCAGAAAGAGTCTGGAGGTATGGCTCAAATCAAGAAACGTTTGAGATTGGAGAAATACGAAACAAAGAGCTAGCAACTTGCCAGAAAATGTGGAAGCTGATGAGGGACAAATATGTAAAAACAAAGAGGAAATTGAAGAGTAAAAGCGGCAACGCAGGAGGGAAAATGTACCTATGTTTTACATGTTAATATGTCATATGCTCACTGACAAGGCTCACTGATGCACGTGGGGAGCGAAGGCTCGCCTGTGTGGTCCAATCCAACAGACGAGCTACTGCAGCTCAAACTGCTGAGAAGGTTTATGTTGATAGAAAAGTGTTGGAACACACAGGGCATCGCAGTTTGTTTCATATGGGGCAGTGTAGCCACAGACATGTCAGGGTGCCCATGCTGACCCCTTCTCCACTAACAAAAGCACCTACAATGGACAAGTGAGCATCAGAACTGGACCACAAAGCAATGCAAGAATGTGGCCAGGTCTAATGCATCACTTATCAAGATTCCTTTTAGATCATGTGGATGGCCGGGTGAGTGTGCATCGCTAACCCGGAGAACACATGGCACCGGGATGCACTATGGGAAGAAGGCATGCCGGTGGAGTCAATGTGATGTTTTGGGCAATGTTCTGAAGGGAAACCTTGGGTCCTGCCGTTCCTGTGGATGTTACTTAGACACATACCACCTACCTGAGAATTGCTGAAAACCATGTGCACCTTTTCATGACAACGGTATTCTGTGATAGCACTGGCCTCTCACAGTAGGATAAAGCGCCCTGACACAAAGCAAAAATGGTTCTGGAATGGTTTGAGGAAAACAACTATGAGTTCAAGGTGTTGACTTGGCATGCATATTCCGCAGATCTCAATCCAATAGAGCATCTTTGCTGGACAAACAAGTCCAATCCACAGAGGCCCAACTTAACAACTTACAGGACCTGCTGCTAACGTATTCGTGCCAGATACCACAGCACACATTCAGAGGTCTAGTGGAGTCCACGCCTCGAAGGGTCAGTTGTGTTTTGGCGGCAGAAGAGAAACGCAATATTAGGCAGGTGGTCATAATGTTATGGCTGATCGGTGTACTGCACATTTAGGATCGTTATTAAGGTGATACTCTGTCGGCTTCATGCGGGTACTGTGCTAGGTGCACCCTCCCATATTGGAAAGATCGATAGTAGTTTTACCAACTTTACAGTAGATTTTGCTTGCATGTTGGCTTTGTTAACCATAACAATACGCAATATGTTAAATGGGTGAAATAACCCTATAACGAATAGTGAATGGAAAATACATTTTGATAAATGGCAACTAAAATGTAAACATGCTACGAAATTCCCTGATATTCCATGAATTGGATAAAAATATATAAAATCCCATGACTATGTCTGGAATATACTTTTTCAAATCCCATGATATTCCAAAAATTCCGTGACCAGTGGGAACCCTGTAAATCGAATCGATAGGGAGACAAACGACGTGGCGTCAAGGCAAGGATTGAGATAAAACAACGGGACAAGCCTGTTTTGTAAGACAACGTTAGGTTTACTAATTAGCTAACCATGCAAGCGAACATTGCATTTTTTTCAGGAAGACTAGTAGTTATTTTCAGGGTGATTAGTAGTTACTAGTACACTTTCGAATAAGTGAGCAACATTTAACTAAAAATACAAGTACGACAAATTGCATTAGTTATATAGCCACAGTAGTACTACGCATTGTACTCACGTCGTTGAATCCCCCGTAAGTGGTCTTGTAGAATTCATCTTCATCTTCTGCATCCAATAACTTAGACATGCGGTTTCCCGCCGTTTTACGGGGCTCCTTAGTAAATGCTAAACTCATTTTAATCTAACTCATTAATATAGCCAAATTGCTTAATGTAGAATCCGTAACTATCTGAAATCGTGAGCTGTATTACAGTTACTAAGCTCTGTTTTGCAGCTCGAGTGCGCATGCGGCACTTAATTACGTCAATATTGTGCGACTATCACAAAAGGTGTGTACAAGCCTGGGGAGAAGGGTTGAGCTTGCAGCCGCAGCACGACGGTGACTGTGCCCAAAACGTACATGACGTTTATCTAACCGGTTCGGGAGATGTTGATGCAGAAAAAGAGAAGATGGCACACGGAGCTCAGGTGAGAAGGCTAATTATTATTGGGTTGTTGTATGTAGGGATCTTCCACATCTTTAACATTTCTAAAATATATCAGTTGTTATACTGTAGACATACGTATGCAGTGTTTATTTAATATAATATAATTCCTTTTAAATTATCTACATTTTTTTTGTCCTTAGTTTTTCTTTAAATCTTTTTAAGTGATTAAGTATGGTCAGCTTTGTCCTGCAGGCTAATAATGTCCAGTCTGTTGCTGCTTGTTTTCAAAATAAGTATTTCAAATATGAAACTCACTAGAATTTTAAATTATATTTTATTCTCCTATAGACCAACAATCCCTGCTAGAGCATGCCCAGATGTCAGACAAATGGTCTTGGACACTTTCCAGCTTTCCAGCATCAATTTTGGGGCATACTCTGTCCTTATGACACATTTGCAGAGCCATCAGGGATCTCTCAAAGTCTAAGCTTCACAAGTTTTTTGAAGTGTGCCATTGCAAGAACAAAATAGATTTCTGAGGATCTCAGAAAATGAGTTGATGCTCATCAGGCTGGAAAAGTTTACAAAACCATCTTCGAAGAGTTTGGACTCTACCACAGCCAGACAGATTATGTTCAAATGGAGAAAATTGAAGACCATTGTTACCCTCCCTAGGAGTGGTCAACCAACAAAGATCACTCCAAGAGCAAGGCGTGTAATAGTATGCGAAGTCACAAAGGAACCCGGGGTTACATCTAAGCAACTCTCACATTGGCCAATGTTCTCAAGGTCAATGTTCATGAGTCCACCATCAGGAGAAATGCAAAGGTTCAGATACTTTTGCCACTGACAGATATATATTATTGCATCATTGTCTTCAATGAATAAATGATCAAGTATAACATTTTTGTCTTGTTTGTTTAATTAGGTTCTCATGATTTACTTTTAGAACATGTGTGAAAATCTGTTTAGGTCATATTTGTGCTGAAATATTGGTTCTAAAGGGTTCAAAAACTTTTGAGCACCACTGTATATTTATGTGGTACAATGGGTGTTATTAAAAATCTCATCTGGATTGTCTAGGCAACTCCTACAGTTTGATCCAATGTCCTAATCTTTTCGAATGGTACATTTTAAATACAGCATTGAAAGCACTACACTGTGAAGAGTACTGCACAATGTGGAGTCACTGGCTGGGAGCCTTAGGTTTGAAATGCTTTTATGAACAATGTTTATGTAGTTGTTTCAGTTTTGTAGAGTGAATTTGGATGATTACTTCACAGACAAGTATGAATCATCCATCCTAAACAAAAACAGGATATTGAGTGCATGAAGATTCCAGTAAAGGTTTTGTCATGAACTCCTAGTCATGAGAAATAAAATAATACATTTTAATGGTTTAGTTCATAATTGGGCCCCATAACGCGGTGTAAAAAAGTAAAATGATTAATCATACTTGTGGACTGGTGTTCATCCCATATCAATAATATACTGAACTGCATAGACCTACTACAACTCACACATGAGCTAATTCTAAATGCATTAAAACTTTGGTGATCCCTTGATGGGAAGTTCGCTAGAGTTTTTCGATTATTCACATTACAAATGTATTCAAACTACATGTTGATGTTCATAAACATTTTATAAGTATTTTTATATAAACATATTTTTTTGTTAAGAAATCATAGTTTATTCTCATTATTTCTGCTATATAGTGGCTAAAATATTTGTATTTATTTATTGAAATTATTTTGTTTTGAATTAATTAAACCCGCCTTTTGTTTGAATTAATTCATTGATTAGACCACATTATTTGCACTGAAAGTCCTACCATATATTGTTGTGGCTCAAATGCATAGACTAGGTCATCTTTATTTCTTTGCTTAAAAGTTTCTAAAATTGCTACCTATTAATAACATAGAACATTTATTTTGGATCTGCAACGATCTACAGCTGCTTTACTTCCTTCCTACTAACAAATAATGATAATGCGCCTGGTTTATACATGGGCTGAGCAGCCGAAATAAACGTCATCACATTTTGTGCGCGGTCTCTGTGTCTAACCATATTTGGAAGTTTCAAGTTCTGCCATCTTCCATCACAGTCGTGCTGCAGCTGGATATACTTGAGCTTAGGTGACAGCTGAATCTCTTGTAATACTTCTTACTACAACTAAGTAGTTTGCTGATGATGTTGAAGTACGTACTGTTTAGTAGATAGTTAGTTCGTATTTATTTTTGTGCCGTTCAATTAACTAGAACTATATATAAGATAAAAAGAAAATATGCTTGTCATACATCAGGTCAAATAATAAAATTGTACAATAAAAAATTACCAAAAAAAGGCAGCTTTTCATACTTGCCTAAATAAAGTTACCAAAAACAAATGTCACAAGCATTTAACTGCATACATATACAGTGTGTTTAGAAAATAATCAACCCCTGTAAAGTAATCGCATTTTGTTAATTTGCAGCCTGAAATGAAGACAGAGATTTTTTTTTTACTCAGCTGTATTTACGCAACCTATGACATCCAAGTAAAAGATATAACAGCAACATATCATAAAAAAAATAAAAACACAATCAATGAGTTGGAAAAAGTATCACCCCCTTGTTACAGTATTTTGTTGAACCACCTTTTGCTTTAATTACAGCCTTAAATCTGTTGGGATATGTCTCTACTTAGTTTGCACATCTAGACAATGCAATATTTGACCACTCTTTGCAGAACTGCTCAAGTTCAGTTAAATTTGATGGTGACCGTTTGTGGGCTGCTGTCTTCAAGTCATTCCACAGATTTTCAATGGGGTTTAAGTCTGGGCTCTGACTAGGCCATGCAAGGACATTCACCTTTTTCTCATTCAACCGCTGTGTGGTCGGTTTTGCTGTGTGCTTTGTGTCATTGTCATGTTGGAAGGTAAATCTTCGTCCCATTGACAACTTTTTGGCAGAGAGCAGCAGATTTTCCTCAAGAATTTGACAGTATTTTGCCCCATCCATTTTTCCTTCTATCCTGACAAGTGCTCCTGTCCCTGCTGCAGAGAAACAACCCCATAACATGATATTACCACCTTCATGCTTTACTGTAGGAATGGTGTTATTTGGATGGTGAGCCGTATTGGATTTTCACCAGACATATCGTTTGGCGTGGAGGCCAAAGAATTCAATTTTAGTCCCATCTGACCATAACACCTTTTTCCATTTGGCCTTAGAATCTTCAAGGTGTGTTTTAGCAAAGCTTAGTCATGACTGTATATGGCCTTTCTTGAGTAGTGGCTTTTTTCTTGCAACCCTCCCATACAAGCCACATTTGTGGAGAATTTGTGATATTGTTGTCACATGCACACAATGACCACTCTTTGTCATGAATTCCTGCAACTGCTTCAGAGTTGCTGTATGCCTCTTGGTAGCCTCTCTGACCAGTGTCCTCCTGGCTCTTTCATCCAGTTTGGAGCAACATCCTGACCCAGGGAGGGACTGTGTTGTATCAAATACCTTCCACTTCTCAATAACAGACTTCACTGTGCTTCTAGGCACTAATAAAGCCTTTGAAATATGTTGTATCCCTCTCCTGACTTGTGCCTGTCCACAACATTATCCCAGAGATCTTTAGACAATGCCTTGCCACTCATAGTTGATTGTTGTCTTCAGTTGCACTACCAAGGACTGAAATGCTTCAGGAAAAGCTTGTTTCATGCTGAGCGAATCAAAATGACCACAGCTGATCACAGATGAAAGTCAGTTGGCTTTGTGTGCTATTGAGAAAGTGATTAACTACACCTGGTTGGGTTTAAAAGTCATTTTTAGGAGGGGGGTGATTGTTTTTCCAACTCAGTGATTCTGTTTTTAATATTATATTTTTTTTTCTCACAAGTTGGTATTATATCTTTCACTTGGATTTTATAAGTTGTAAATACAGCTGAATAACACATTTTTTTGTCCGTTTTCATTTCAGGCTGCAGAGCAAGAACATGTGATTATTTTAAAGGGGGGTGATTCTTTTCTATACCCACTGTACATTTTAACCCTGACACAATATTTGTATAAACCTTTAAATCAAGCAGAAGTACACCCAAATTGGGTTTCTTCTTGATAAATTTGGACTTGTGGATAAAGAATTTCACAAGTAAAATGAATACATATTGAATAGACGGAATGGAGTTTGAAAAGTAAAATAAAATCTCAAAAGAAGACAAATCTAAAAAGAGCAAGCTCTACAGTGGATATATAAAGTGTACACACCCCTGTTAAAAGGCCAGGTGTTTGTGATGTAAAATAAGTATACAAAGATAAATCATGTCATTACATGATTTAGTTCGGGATTATGTTCCAGAGACTGTCTGGATTTTTTAGAAACCTTTTTAGGCAATTTATTTTTTAGATCTGATTGAAGAGCGAGATGTCCAGTACTGCTAAATCTCCATCCTCAATTGTATTTGAAAGAAAGAATTGCCTGAGTTTCTGGGGTTTCTTCCTCTATATGAAGTTGTTATATAAAAGTTTGTCTAGATTGGAACTAAAAACTTTTTAAAAATGTAAATAGCTAAGATGCTGGTGAGAGGCCTTCAGCTTTAGATAGGACAACTATGCCATAAATATAAAGATCTCTTGCAAGCCAAGAATATTTTTTTTCCTTAATTGATTCATGTAGCAGGGCGATATATATGTTTTATTATGCCATAAATTATTTCTCTTCTGTTTACATAAATTGCTTTGAAGGCACTTTTTTGGACTAATACGCACAGTATTTGTGTTACAATTAGAAATAATTGTGGCAAGGTGGGACACCCTTGACAGAGGTCTAAATTAATGTAAAATCTGGAAGAAGTGCGCTAATTTGACACTGCTATTTACACCATTATAAAGAGTTCATCATTTTATTGAAGTGTATCAACACATTTTAAGAAATTCAATGTGTCATATACTGTATATTTGTGGCTCACTGTGCCAAAGGCCTTTTGAAAGTCTAAAAACAAGATGAAACTATCATCGTCCAAGGAGTCTTTATAGTCCACTAAACCCTGAGTCCATAACCAAGCGTAAATTAGTGGCTACATAGTGATCTTTCATGAAGCCGGATTGGCATTCATTGATTAATGTATATGATTTATATTTGAGACGTTTAGCTGTGAGTATCTTAATCATTTAAAGTAATGGGACACCAATTATCTATCAGCAGAGGGTCTTTGTGAGGTTTTGGAAGAAGTGTTATAACGCCTTGCCCCAAAGAAGGATGGAGTTCACCACACGACAAGGATGCCCCGAAAAAGGGCTAAGGGAAATTTGCCTAGTGGCTCAGAGAATGTTTATGCAGTTCTGAGGTCAGACCATCACAATCTAGGGATTTATAATTTTTTAACAGGGTATTTCCATATTGAATCTCGTCAAGAGTTACATCCTGACCGCAGACTTTGTTGTATTCTTCAACAACAGTGTTTGGTAAACAGATAGATAGAAGTAATAAGATCAGTCTGGTCCAGAAAGTTTGTTAATATCATTAAAATGTATAAGCTGCATTAGCTATTAACTGCTAATGTTTTCCCATATTCAGAACAGGCAATCAAATTCAATCAATCAAATTTATTTTATAAAGCCCTTTTCACATCAGCAGTTGTCACAAAGTGCTTTCATAAAACACCCGGCCTTAAACCCCAGGGAGCAAACATCAATAGTGATGAACTTCAGTGGCTAGGAAAACTCCCTAAGAGGGCCAAATTTAGGAAGAAACCTAGAGAGGAATCAGGCTCCAAGGGGTGACCAGTCCTCTTCTGGTTGTGCTGGGTGAACATATTAAGAGTCCAAATTTTAATAATTCAATGTATGTGGGCTAAGCCCGGAGTCTATTTAAACCTAGTCCAGATTAGAGGCAAAACCGGAGGGACAAGGACAGGGGGATCAGCAGAGTGGCAGCTTGAAATGGTCAGCTATCGTCTTGATCTGCAACACAACCAGGAGGACTTTGGACAGGGACCGCAAACGAGTCAAGCCTGGTACTCCCTAGATGTGGCTCCAGACCTCATGTCCTCCTAAGTTTAAAACGACAGAAAACAGGGAAAATTAAGACACTACACCCCCAGCACAATAATATAGCAGCGTAAGATGTTGGGGCTGAGACAGGGGGGTCCAGTGACACTGTGACCCTATCCAGAGGAGGCCCCGGACAGGGCCCAACAGGCAGGAAATCAATCCACCCACATTGCCAAGCATCAACCAAAGGGACGCCCACCAACCGCAACCATCCTGAATGAGGGCCGAGTATTGCCAGCAGGGCATAGCCCAATTGCACAAGTGTGCAACAGGGAGACAACAACAAGCCAGTGACTCCGCCCCCGAATGGCATTGGAGGGAGGGCATCCCAGTGGCGATGAGGGCCCACCTGGCAAGACAGCAAGGGTGGACAGTATCAGGCCTTTCTGGTCACCTTCACGCCCCTGGGCCAGACTACACTTATTCATAGACCAGGCTGAAGAGATGAGTCTTTAATAGACGCTTGAAGGTTTGCACTGAGTCTGCATTTCTAATTTTGATTGGCAAGTCATTCCAAAGAAATGGAGCTCTATAAGAGAAAGCCCTGCCTCTGGCTGTTTGTTTAGAGATTTTTGGTACAATTAAAAGGCCTGCATCTTGTGATCGAAGGTTACGTGTAGGTATGTATGGCTGGATCATTTCAGCGAGGTAAGTAGGAGCAACATGAATTGATTTATAGGTTAACAATAAAACCTTAAAATCAGCCCTAACCCTAACAGGCAGCCAATGTAAAGAAGCTAGTACTGGAGTAATGTGTTCATATTTTTTTGTTCTAGTTAGGATTCTAGCAGCAGTGTGCAGCACTAATTGAAGTTTATTTATTGATTTATCAGGGTAGCCGGAAAAAAGAGCATTGCAGTAATCTAATCTTGATGTAACAAAAGCATGGATTAGTTTTTCCGCATCAGTTTTTGATAGAAAGTTCCTGATTTTTGCAATGTTTCGAAGATGAAAATAAGC
>JACXGJ010008557.1:0-26787 GCA_016801105.1 Esox niger | reverse complement strand
GTATCCTTCCCCTAATTCATGATGGTGAACAATCCTTGTTTTCAGTTCATGTGACAGTTCTTTTGAGACTCCCATGTCACTACTCTTCAGAGAAGATTCACAGAGGAGGGAAACTTACAATTGCCCCCCCTTAAATACTCTCTCATAATTGGGTTCACCTGTGTATGTAGGTCAAGGGTCACTGAGCTTCCCAAACCAACTTTGAGTTCCAATAATTGGTTCTAAAGATTTTGAAATCAGTAAAATGACAAAAGTGCCCAAATTTATGCACATGCCTAATTTTGTTCGAACAATTATTGCACACTTCCTGTAAATGGTATAAACTTCGTTTCACTTCTCAAATATCACTGTGTTTGTCTCCTATATGATATATTTAACTGATTTTTTTAATCCTAAGAACCAACGATTTATGAAGGAAAATCATGGAAATTAACAAGGTTGCCCAAACTTTTGCAGACCACTGTATGTGGTGAATGATATGCTGCCTGCAACATCATCCTGCATGACCGGTTTGGCAGTGGGTCAGTGATGGTCTCGGGAGACATATCCATGGATGGTCACTCTGACCTCCAAGTGCTAGCCAACAGTACCCTGACTGCTGTTAGAGGTACTGGGATGAAATCCTCAGACCCATCATCAGATCTTACACTGGTGCTGTGGGCCCTGGTTTCCTCCTCATGCAGGACAATGCCCGACCTCACGTGGCCAGATTGTGTAGGTAGTTCCTGGATGACAAAGGCATTGATGCCATTGATTTGCCCTCACGTTCCCCAGACCGGAATCCAATTGAGAACCTCTGAGACATTATGTATCAGTGCATTCGACGCCACCAAGTAGTTCCACAGACTGTTCAGGAGCTCACTGATGCCCTGATCCAGGTCTGGGAGGAGATCCTCCAGGACACCATCCATCATCTCATCAGGAGCAAGCCCAGGCATTGTGAGAAGTGCATATAGGCATGTGGGGGCCGTACACCCTAGAGTTGCCATGATGAAATTCACCCAAGTTGGAACAGCCTGTGATTACGATTGTTTACTTTGATGCAGTATGAGTTTGAATCCAGACCTAGGTTGGTGATTTTGGGTTCCATTAATCATTAGATCATTTTGTTCTCAATGAATTATACAATGTACAATAAAGATTTTGATCTATAATATATTTCGTTCATCGAGACCCAATGTATGATTTAAGTGTTCCCTTAATTTTTTTGAGCAGTGTATAATTTATCAGCTTATACCTTGCATTGATTGAACAATGTCTTATCTAATCCCTGCTCCCAGATTCCATCTAACAACTCTATATCCAATTCTGAGGCCCAAGCCCCTTTCAAATGGTTAGTGGGTAGAAAGGTGGTGAAAAGAGAAACATAATGGGATAAGCAGCTTGGTGAGAAGGTGACAACAGTTGGTGTGATTATTCGCAAATGGAAGAAACACAATAGAACTGTCAATCTCTCTCGGTCTGGGGCTCCATGCAAGATCTCACCTCAGGGAGTTGCAATTATCTTGAGAACGGCGAGGAATCAGCCCACAACTACATGGGAGGATCTTGTCAATGATCTCAAGGACCATAGTCACCAAGAAAACAATGGGTAACACACTATGCCGTGAAGGACTGAAATCCTAAAGCATTGCAAGGTCCCCCTGCTCAAGAAAGCACATGTACAGGCCCGTGAAATTTGCCATTGAACATCTGAATGATTCAGAGGAGAACTGGGTGAGAGTGTTGTGGTCAAATAAGACCAAAATCGAGCTCTTTGGCATCAACTCAACTGTTTGGAGGAGGAGGAATGCTGACCATGATCAAGAACACCATCCCCACCGTCAAACATGGAGGTGGAAACATTATGCTTTCGGGGTGTTTTTCTGCTAATGGGACAGGACAACCTCACCGCATCAAAGGGACGATGGATGGGGCAATGTACCGTCAAATCTTGGGTGAGAACTTCCTCTCGACCAGGGCATTGAAAATGGGTCGTGGATGGGTATTCCAGCATAACACTGACCCAAAACACACGGCCAAGGCAACAAAGGAGTGGCTCAAGAAGAAGCACATTAAGGTCCTGAGTGATCTCCAGACCTTAATTCTATAGAAAATCTGTGGAGGGAACTGAAGGTTTGAGTTGTCAAAAATCATATTGAAACCTTTATGACTTGAGAAGATCTGCAAAGAGGAGTGGGACAAAACCCCTCCTCAGATGCGTGCAAGCCTGGTGGCCAATTTCAAGAAACGTCAGACCTCTGTGACTGCTAACAAGGGTTTTGCCACAAAGTCATATTTTGCAGAGGGGTCGAATACTTATTTCCCTAATTAAAATGCAAATCAGTGTATAACATTGTTTTACATGTATTTTTTCTCTCACTGTTCAAGCAAACCTGCCATTAATATTATAGACTGATAATTTCATTATCAGTGGGCAAATGTACAATATCAGCAGGGGATCAAAAATGTTTTCCCTCACTATAAATGTTGGGAAGAGAGCGCATCCTGTGGTCAATTAACCAGCAAATACTGGTTGAAAGAGCAGTGTCATAAAAATTAAGACTGCTTGGCAATTTGTGCTTCAGATTACATGTTTCCATCTGCATTGGGAGAAAAGATAAACTTTGTAAGTCTTTCTTTCATTTACATTTTTTATTCAAGTCTTTTTTTATCTATGTACTATATTTGTCTTGCTTGTTTTGCTATATGTTACAAATTGAAGCCTCCGCCCTGTTGACATTCTAAATTAATATATTTGAAAAAATATATATATTCAGAAAGACAAATGAAAATATAACCTTTTTTATTTTACATAGCAATGAATTTAATTTACATATGCTCAGAGTTTTACTTGGTGTAAAAGTGGAAGAGAACATATATTGACAAAATACAGAGTACTCATAAAGCTGTCATACAAATATATGCAATGGGTAGTGAACATATAAGAGTCATTAGGCTTGTGTATATTCTATTTATTAATTTACTGTAGATGTACACATTTAAAGAGTTTCAGGACTTGCATAGTTGAATTGGAGTTGGTTCTGGGGCATTCATCACAGGACCTTGAAGCGTCACATTTATGATAGTCGATCAACAGGTTTCTGTTGATGGAAATTACTGTGTGAAAAAGAACATTTGTGTCAACGGAAATGTGCCAGCTTGGTAGAAACACTAATGCTTGATTTCCTCTAACAAGAGTGCCACCTCCTGGTATACACCATAGCAAGGAGAAGGGATTGTCGTTTTACATGGCCACTGAATATTCTATTTAAATAGACATTACAAAAAAGTGATACGGTTTAAGGGAAGCTATACAGTGCCTTGCAAAAGTATTCACCCCCCTTGGCATTTTTTGTGTTTTGTTGCCTCACAACCTGGAATTAACATGGATTGTTTGAGGATTTGCATCATTGAATTTACAGAACATGCCCACAACTTTGAAGATGTTTTTTTTATTTACTGTGAAGCAAACAACAAATAGGACAAAATAACAGAAAAAGTCAATGTGCATAACTATTCACCCCCCTGAAGTCAATACTTTGTAGAGCCACCTTTTGCAGCAATCACAGCTCCAAGTCGCTTTGGATAAGTCTCTATGAGCTTGCCACATCTAACCACTGGGATTTTTGGCCATTCCTCTTTGCCTAACTGCTCCGGCTCCTTCAAGTTGGATGGTTTGTGCTTGTGAATAGCAATCTTTAAGTCTGACCACAGATTTCCTATTGGATTGAGGTCTGGGCTTTGACTAGGCCATTCCAACACATTTACATGTTTCCCCTTAAACCACTCAAGTGTTGCTTTAGCAGTGAGCTTGGGGTCATTGTCCTGCTGGAAGGTGAACCTCCATCCTAGCCTCTAATCACTCACAGAGGTGTACAGGTTTTGCTCAAGCATATCCCTGTATTTAGCACCATCCATCTTTCCCTCAACTCTGACCAGTTTCCCAGTCCCGGCTGCTGAAAAACATCCCCACAGCATGATGCTGCCACCACCATGTTTCACTGTGGGGATGGTGTTCTTTGGGTGACGTGTGGGGTTTGTGCCAGACATAGCGTTTTCTTTGATGGCCAAAAAGTTCAATTTTAGTCTCATCAGACCAGAACACTCCCACAGAGTCTCCCACATGCCTTTTTGCCAACTGGGGATCATCAAAGATTTGGATATTTCTTTATAACCTAACCCTGACTTACTTCTCAACAACATTGTCCCTTACATGTTTGGAGTGTTCCTTGGTCTTTATGGCAGTGTTTGGTTAGTGGTGCCTCTTGCTTAGCTGTTGCAGCCTCTGTGTCCTTTCAAAAAAGGTGTGTATATGTACTGACAGATCATGTGACACTTAGATTGCACACAGATGGACATCATTTCACTAATTATGTGACTTCTGAAGGTAATTGGTTGCACCAGAGCTTTTTATGGGCTTCATAACAAAGGGAGTGAATACATATGCACGTGTCAATTTTCAGTTTTTTATTTCTAGAAAGTAGTTTTATGTATATATTTTTCTAATTTCACTTCTCCAACTTACACTATTGTGTTCTAATCCAGCACATACAATTCTGTCACGCCCCTGCCTCCGCAATTGCGTGGAGGCAGGCCCGCGCGTCCCTGAACAGTTTGCACACCTGCTTCCCATCTCATTACGCACCTGTTCCCAATCGCTTCATCACCGCCTGTATATCCTCGGTCCTCTGCCATTCTTTCCCTGCCAGATTATGGTCGTTATTCACATGCGCTTCACAGCAACCTTCGAGTCTACAGTTCGTTTGGATCTCCCGTGTACCGACTCGTTGCCTGTCCCCGACTACTCTGCCTGCTCCCCGCCTGTACTTCTGCTGTCAGCCCATGTTTCGACCTACCGCCCGTCCCTGACTACTCTGCCTGTTACCTACCTGTGCTTCTGCCGTCCGCCCGTTCACCGACCTACCATCTGTTCCCAACTATTCTGCCTGTCACCGATCTGTGCCTCTGCCGCCTGTCTGAGTCTCCCTACCCTGCTCAACTCGGACCCCTCCGCCCTCCTCTCCACCTCTGCCTTGCCAATCCGCGCCTGGGTCCCCACTCCCGTCCGTGACACAATTCAGATAAAAAAAACATTGAACTAAAGGTTCACTCACTGGACTGTTTTGCAGCCGAGTGCGAAGCGGTTGGGATGAAGATTAGCACCTCAAAATCTGAGGCTATAGTTCTCAGCAGGAAACCAATGGAGTGCCTCCTCCGGGTAGGGAATGAGGTTTTATCCCAAGTAAGGGAGTTCAAGTATCCCGGGGTCTTATTCGCGAGTGAGGGACAAATGGAGCTGGAGATTGGCCGGAGAATCGGAGCAGCGGGGGCGGTATTGTATTTGCTTTACTGCACCGTTGTGACGAAAAGAGAGCTGAGCCGGAAGGCAAAGCATTTGATATACTGGTCAATTTTTGTTCCTACCCTCACCTATGGTCATGAAGGCTGGGTCATGACCGAAAGAACTAGATCGTGGGTACAAGCAGCTGAAATTAGTTCTCAGAAGGGTGGCTGGCATCTCCCTTAGAGATAGGGTGAGAAGCTCAGTCATCTTTCATCATCCTCTTCTGGATCATCCAAATGCTCTCTAGCAAACCTCAGACGGGCCTGGACATGTACTGGCTTAAGCAGGGGGACACATCGGGCACTGCAGGATTTGAGTCACTGGCGGCGTAGTGTGTTACTGATGGTAGCCTTTGTCACTTTGGTCCCAGCTCTCTGCAGGTCATTCACTAGGTCCCCCCGTGTGGTTCTGGGATTTTTGCTCACCGTTCTTGTGATCATTTTGACCCCACGGGGTGAGATCTTGCGTGGAGCCCCGGATTGAGGGAGATTATCAGTGTACCTGTGGTCTTGTATGTCTTCCATTTTCTTATAATTGCTCCCACAGTTGATTTCTTCACACCAAGCTGCTTACCTATTACAGGTTCAGTCTTCCCAGCCTGGTGCAGTTCTACAATTTTGTTTCTGGTGTCCTTTGACAGCTCTTTGGTCTTGGCCAATGTGGAATTTAGAGTGTGACTGTTTGAGGTTGTGGACAGGTGTCTTTTATACTGATAACAAGTTCAAACAGGTGCCATTAATATAGGTAACGAGTGGAGGACAGAGGAGCCTCTTAAAGAATAAATTACAGGTCTGTGAGAGCCAGAAATCTTGCTTGTTTGTAGGTGACCAAATACTTATTTTACAGAGGAATTTACCAATAAATTCATTAAACATCCTACAATGTGATTCTCTGGATTTTCTTTTCTAATTTTGTCTCTCATAGATGAAGTGTACCTATGATGAAAATTACAGGCCTCTCTCATATTTTTAAGTGGGAGAACTTGCACAATTAGTGGCTGACTAAATACTTTTTTGCCCCACTGTATATATTCAATCACACTGTAGATTTGTACATGTTCTGTTTTTATGAAAACTGTTGAAATGAACAGTTTTCTACTTTGTTACACATTGGTGACTTTATTGTGTTATGTAGTAAAATAAATGTCATCAGCATTTTTTTCTAAATGTAATTCCTGTTCAAAGATATTGCTTAGATATTATACTTATCTGGTCCTCCTCATCCCAAGTAGCTAAAATAAAAATTAAATGCATACATTATTACGAGGTTAAAGAAATTATAAATGAAGTCCATGACACAACTATGTGGAGAATTTAAGAATCTGAATACTTTCTGAAGGAACTTTATGTTTCTTAACCATTGTGTCCATCTTCAGTATAATGACTGGTTTACATGTGTACATTGAACACTAAAGACCTGACAGATTTTCACTCTTTCCAATTTATTCAATAACCCTTGATCTTCAAGAATCTGACTTTTTACCTGAACATAACCCAAAATGTAAGGATGTATTACTCTATTCTATTATTTATTTTTTGCTTAAAAACAATGTTGAAAAAGAAAATGTAATTTTTCAAAATAGTTATAGTCAAAAAGGTGACATATGAAGTAGAAAATGTGTTTAATGAACAGAAATGGACACATGAATATAATCTGACCAAAAGATAATCTGAAGCGCTCAAGTGGCTTTCAGAAAGAGAAGACATCATTATAAAGGGTGTGAATTGGGGGGGCGCGGTATGTTTTTGGGATAAAGGCAAATATATAAAGGACAATTAAAGAACACTCAGTACTATTCAATGCCACCTGCAAATCCAATGGAGAATATGAAAAGGTATCTCAGTGAATCATCAACTTTGTCCAAGAATGAGAATTGGATCACCAAAAGAGAACATGATTCTTTACTGAGCCCTCATCCACGGTTATCATCTTTCTACATGCTACCAAAAGTCCATAAAGATCTTCTCAATCCGCCTGGCAGACCCATTATCAGTGGAAATTACTCAATAACAGAACCTACATCCACATATGTTGATTTCTATATAAAATGCTTTGTTGGTGGATTACCTTCCTATATCCAGAACAACCGTCCGGTCCTTAAGAAAATATGTGATATGGGAACATTTGGCTCCTGTTTTGTGGCTACCATGGATGTTGAGTCTCTCAAAAGCAATACTGTCCATGATGAAGGCCTGGAGTCTCTTGCGCGTTATTTGGAGTCAAGACACGGTGACCAAGTGCCCCCAGTAATTTCATTTTACAACTTACTGAGTGGACCTTTTAAAACAATGGGTTTTTGTTCCAAAATCAGCTGTGTAGACGAAGGGCACAGCCGTGGATGCTTGTTTCACACCAAACTATGCAAACCTGTTCTCAGGAATTGTTAAAGGACGGTTCATCAATTTAAACACCAGTAGTTTTCTAGACAGAACTGTCTGGTGGGCCGATAAAACGGTGAAATTATCTTGTTCTCCGTTTCTGGACAGGAGTTGGTGGATTTCCATTCTCATGTCAACAGTACTAATAAAAATGTGAAGTTGAGCCTGGAGTTTGATCTAAACGAGATCCACTTTCTGGATTTAAATATTTTAAAGGATGATTTTTACAAAGATCCATTTACAGGAAAAATACAGATCACAACACTACTACATGCTGACAGTTTCCATCCTCCATGGTTAATCAGTAACATTCCTTTGGGACAATGACGTACATGCGATTCTGATGAGAACTTTCATAAACTATCTATAGATATGCAGTAACTATTTAGAGTGAGGGGATTTAAACATAGGCATATAACAGAGCCCTGTCACTCCATAGAAATGAACTGCCACAAACAAGAACAAGTACAGACTCAGAAGCCCTATTTTGTGACAGGATACATTAAGCAAGCAGTTCAAATTAACAAATAATTAAAGGCAACTGGAATATCGTACTCAGTGACAGGACACTAAGTGATGTGTTCAAGGCGTTTCCCGTTAGTCTGTTTTAGACATGCCCCCACTATAAAGGACAAACTTGTAGAGTCACTTTTCTGCTCCTAGACAAAACCCCCGGCTACAACCACCTCTAAGGGAAACTTCTGCTGTGGTATTATGGTTAAGAATTATTCCTTTAAGGATGTTCTGAACAATATGATTTACCATATTACAAGCATAAGCATAAATTGCCACTCTACTCATGTGGTCTACATGCTGGAGTGTTGCTGTAAATATTTCTATATAGGCCTCACACAGACTGAGGGATGGGGTTGCAGAACACTGCTATGCTATACGCATGGAGAACCTGAACTATCCCATGGCTAAACACAACCAGGAAGTTAGGCATGGAAATGACTCTACTCCCTAGGTGTCAGGAATTAAGTACTCAGTAGCGATGCCAGGAGGGTGATAAACACCTTAAACATTTAGAAAGCTATGGGATTAATATGCTTAAAGCCACACCCTTTCCAGGTCTCAAGGATTTAGATTTTTCACCTTTTCTTCAAAAGAGTACTTTATAGGAATTCTTTCAAGATTTGTAGTAGTTTTTAATTTAAACATGTTCTCTTTACTCCGATATTAGATGTGGATGTTTTCAGGAATTAACACTTTGGGAATCAAGTTGTAATGTTTGATAGAATTGATTAACTGTTGTTGATTGCAGTCGATGTTTGACTTGGTGTCAATATTATGTGACGGGTGTTTTTCCGTACCCGAGTGGCCAAATGTAAGTAATTGTTAGATACAGGTTTTTCAATGCTACATAAGTGCTTTTTTTGAACACTGCAAATGGACACCCTGAAGAAGGCGTAAGCCGGATGGCACTGTGTTTTTATATGAGCAGTTAGCCAGCACATTAAAGGCTTTTGAACTTTAAATCCCCATGAGTGCCTGGAATTGAGTTTTTTATGGTTCCCAGTGTACATGTTTCCTTGCTTTCCATCCATCGTCTCCACTCCAAGTGCACCTGTTGTGGATTGTCATTTTTGAATACCCAATGCGCTCCTGCTACACCTTGATTCCCAGTTATTCACATCATGGTATATGAAGACCAAGATATCTGGATCTTTTCACACATCCCTAAAATGTGGAGATTTCTGATGCTTTGCCCCACGTCCACCAACATTGTTTAAAGCTTGCAGAAACCCATGGCACGCACATGCATACGTGTAAAGGTGAACACAGGCAAAAAGTTTTACCCTCGCAAACATAAACTGCGTAGTAATGGGCATTATGAATTACTACAGTGAACTGAATCAGTAAGTACAGTTCTTTTAAATGATTCAGATATTTTGAATCACTTGTCCAACATGCTAGATTGTGTCCACATTCAAACAATGAACAAAGTCATAACACCAGAAATCAGGGGGTAACTTTATTTGCATGAGTCCATGAGGTTGATCTTCTTTCGGTCTTACATGTCCTCCAATAATTACAAAGTTAACAGTCTTTTATGCCAGAACATTTAAGGGGCGGTCAGTGATACACAGTCTATTATCCTCAATAAGAAAGGTTTACCCTACATAACACTTGTATGGCATCTTCCAACTTCTCTTATAGTCCTGGGTCTCTATTCATGACAGTCACATGGATAGTTCCTAGAAGGAGGTATGGACAGGATGTATGGGACCCATCAGTAATGGGGCATCACATGTCCTACCTATTGTCCTTTGTTCAGTTGTCAATTACTACTATCATGTGTCGTGTCAAGCTTAATTTACTTTTCATGCCCATTTTCCCACAAATCGCTTAACTCCATGTCTGTCTATCTCATTACGGGAGCTTAATATTTATTGTAACAACATTCAATTTAATGTTAACTGAAATAACACATGAAAACAGTAATATTGATGAATGAACAGTGTACATTTTTGTAAACAATAAACAAAGGATCCAGCCATCAGAAAATAATTTCACAGGGCAGACAAATGTAGTAAGCTGCAATGAATAACAACAATGAAAAATCTAATCTAAATCAAATTAACTGTGCGTGTTTTATTTCGTTTGGAAGCATGCACATCAAGGCTGCAATGAAAAACATATGCTATCATAACAATAACACATTTGAGGTGGCCTCATCAAAATGGACAGAGTGCTTGAACCTTTCCTCCTCAAATGTCCTCATAAATTCCATATATTTTTTTCATCTTGATGGCAGTTGCCATGTTACACCTTTCTGTATACAAATAGTAATCTAACCACCAAAAGAAGTCCTATTTGAAATCTGAAAAAATATCAAATACCAGTTATTGCCTATTATTTGTCTGAGAAAGATGCATCTGTAGCAGATTACTAAACCACATTTTCTATGATTCCACACAGAGGCAGATATACTGTATGCTATTGTTGAGAATAAACCAGGTGGTAGTTGTTTATGGAACAGGCTTTCATTAGAAAAGTAAAACTATGAAAAATAGCATAGTACCTGTCTATATATACCTTTACATTTTACTAATAAAGCTAACACTGTCCCTTTTTATCATCTGCCACATTACAAAAAGCAGTGTCACCGTAGGAGTTGAAGTGCTCTGTAGGACACCTCCCTGAAAGAGCGGGTTTCATCAAGCAGCACCTTTGTCTTTGACACTTGGGGCACCACCATCATTATGCTATCTCAAGGAGACGACAAACAGAGATCAGACTGTGGGAAGAACGATAGAATAAAGAAATGTAAGTCGAGTTGACTGCTACTAGTACCAGTGTACAGCAAGCCAAATTAATGACAATGCGTACAGATAAATGTGACAACGGGAAAACATTTCTTACCACCACAGTTAGCACTTGCTTATTTCCCCAACACCTCTTCAATGGCAGCCACTATTGTTGCCATCTTCTTCTCGTTGTCCACAAAGCCTGACCCTTCCTGAAGAATACAAATTAAAAAAAAATATATATATAAATTTTTCTGAAGATTGTATTCATTATTTTGAGCAAACATTTAGTCAAATTAATGAGTTGGATGAGACTGTGATGCTGTACCTTCTTTGAGTGGACCAACTTGCCATTCACTTCCACCTCAAACCACCCAGTTGCCGAGGCAGTGCTTTCGCTGGTCTGGATCAAGGGGGGAGAGAGTGAGATCACCATTGTTATGTAAAAAAGAGAGATAATTATAGTTACATGGTGATCTAACATTGATCATATGGTAACTGGTAAAATCAATCACAAATTCTCTATTGTAGTCTTCTTCAAATTACTTACAATCTCAAGGTCACCTGGGAATTCATCCTCAAGCTGTGTCTTGAGTTTGATGAACTACAGGGGAAAATAATCAAATTTCAAATGTAGATGTAATCATAGTATAGGACTTGATTTCATCACATTTAATTTAGAAATTTAATTGACACTTACCTTGGGTCTGTACCCTCATCCACCACTAAGCAAGCAAAAGAGAGTGTGGTTGATTAGAGTATCAACATTGTGTCAAACACCAACAGCATGCTGTCACTTCAACAATTGTGTGCTGTGGCCAAGTGTGGCGCAGCAGTCGATTATAATACAACTTGGTACACATGGTCAGGTAACCCACATGGTGACAATAGAATGGCTACTAAAAAATGTTTGAGCACAAGGAGGCATTTTTTATTTTGCCTATCTTTATGAGTCCGATTGATGGAATTTGGTGCATCTAAGGACAAATGTCTGTCAGTGTCAGGACAAAACTGTGTGTTATATTGAACCCCATCAATATCGCTGTCCTATTGTGGACAAATACGGCTGCAGCATCGGTTGGAATCCAGCCCTGTGCTCTGTCGGCAAAAACTTTATCTTATCCTACCATCTCTGTCAATAAAGCATAAATGCTTTAAAATATATTTAAATTAAATAAATGATTGTGTCATTTAAGCGCACATATACCTATGTATAGAAACCCCTTGACACAGTCAGTATGACTATTTAGCTGGCTACCCGATCACCTTGCTCTGTCCTGTATGACCAAACGCCACACCCGACAAACGTTGTATCAGGTCGTCATGCAGCAATACTAGATTGATAACGAACAGTTGTTCCCATTTCTTAAATGTAATTTTAGATAGGTAACCTTACCTAACGAAAATAGCTAAGCTGCGCTAAAAAAAAATAGCAACCTACCAGTAGATGACATGAACTTTCACTCCCATATTGCAAGTCGCAGTGGTCCTTTGAGATTGACAGTTGTCGAAAACGGTAGAGTTCAGAATGTTTTTCCGGGTACTACTATTTCCTAGATAACTGATGTTATGGAAGATTAAAGGCGGAGCGACTCGTGAAACATTTTCGGGAGTTTCTAATACAACGGTCGAGGGAACGCTGATGAAAAAGGTGTAGACTTTACAAGCGCTAACAAAATAGTATAAAAACAAATATAGCAACAATATGTACGTGGTCTTCACTAAGAAAGTAAGTTAATAAGACTGTATACAATGTTTTAATAGTTTTGAATTCAAACAGACACACATATACACAAACAATATATTATGGATACCCCTACACGATAACAAATGGTTTGTCTGGGAAATTCGACCTCCCGACTACGTCATCGCTGTGATCACATGACAATTATAAAACGATATTGCGATGAGTAAGAATCGCTTGTTCAGAGTCAAGCAAATACTCCAAAAGTATAGGAACATGATTAAATACAGGTGTGCATTTTAAAAAATCGGTTTGTATAGGAAATAGCAATAAATGACCATTTCAGTTTGGTAATAACTGCAGGGGTTTTAAAATGCAGATTGAAATTATGAAATACCCCTAAATTGAAATTATGAATATTAAATACATATATACAGGTGCTGGTCATATAATTAGAATATCATAAAAAAGTTGATTTATTTCAGTAATTCCATTCAAAAAGTGAAACTTGCATAATGTATCCAGTCATTCCACACAGAATATTCTATATATACTAATTATATGACCAGCACCTGTATGTAAGCTTAGTAGAAATAAGGGAAAAACCCTGCATTGGTTAGTTGACTAGCTTTGTTTAAATAATGGTAACATTTAAACAATTATTGTGCTTTTCAGTTATTTTAAATCACATCTTTCAAAATGACTACATAAGAAACAATAACAGCAAAAACTATTCTTAAGAGAGAGAAGAGAACATACCAGACATATGCTGATTTAAAGAATATAAAATAAAAATGTTAGGATAATCCTAACAATCAAACCCTTTATGCAAACGTTTGGAAGGTGGCACCAGGTGAGCAGGCAGCTTTCCAGGGAGGCCATAGCCCTCCTGCTTGCACTCAATGAGGTGGAAGGCTAGGGCAAACTCCTCATCATCCAGCAGCCCATCACCATCCACGTCAGACAGCTTCCAGATATGGCCAAGTACCGAATTTGGCAGATGAGTGCTGACCATCCACTCTTTGGCCTTGGTGCTGCTTAGTTTACCCTCATGTGGACAAAGATTGTAAAATATCTCATCATATTTTGGTTTATCTTTTGTTATTACCCAGTCTTCACCCTGTATTACACTGCTGTCCCCACTCTGTGTAACTTGCTCAAAGGAATGCCCCTTGTTGGTTTCAATGAAAACTCCATCTGGGATCCCTGGCAGAGAAGCCTTCTTCTGTTCCTTTTGATGTAGTAAAGGCATCAGTTCAGCAATGTCAGTGGACAGCAACTTGTCCAAGGTAGCCATTAGGCTTGGCTTTAGTATCTTGAACTTTGTGAAATCTTGACCTATAAGTCGTTCCTGAGAATAGAAGAGGGCAGTTTCACAAGCTTTGGTAACTTAAGTGTCTAATAGCATAGATATTCTCTAGCCAAGCCCCCTAGAAAGTTGCTACATGAACTAACTTAAAAGATAGGTTTCACCTGTCCAAGTTATCTTGTTAGTCAGGATGCTTAACCTGATGGTTCAAATTCCAGTTTTCTGTTGTTTGATGACATTTAGAGAACATCTCCACCAATTGTGTAGGTTTGTACTGTATATTGGGGGATCAGGGTCAATTGATCCCAGTATTTTTGCTATTTTCCGGGGGGGGTCACACTGACCTCTACTATATTTGAGGGGTTGTGACGCCCGTCCCAACCTAATACTACACCCAGTCTTCATGAGTGTTTTTCAGAACCTCTTTTGGATATTTTTACTTGTTTATTTGATTGTCATCCACGATTTACTTTATAAGTTCTATTTTTGCTTGAACAATAAAATGTTTTAGTTGTTGTTGTGGAATTTACTCAGTGTTATTTTCTAGCTTGTACAATATCTCACAAAATAATAGATACTGTAGGTGTAAAAATAATGCCATGTCTATTTGTTGATACCTGACGCTAAGACAAAACTAAATAGGTTCTAAACTGAATGTTCAAATCTCGATGATGTTAATTTCTTCCAGAATTATAGTTTGGAATTGTAAATTAGTATTTTATGCATGGCTTATGAAGGAGACCAATAAACCACATGGTGGAAGTCACCCTCTGAGTTTGCTGAAACTACAAAGACAGCTTACTCAAGAAGATTTACAGCCTGTTTATTAAATCAAGATAAGTTCTGCTTTAATCCTTTTCTGCTTTTACCCTTATAATTTTTGGGGTCATTGCAAATTATTCTACATTGGTTAGTAGGTAACAACAGGAAAAGCATAAAGTGACAATGATTTTGAGCTTAGTAATATTAACTGGTTGAGTGATTTATCATATGTACTAATATAGCAGGATTTCTTTCTCATGAAGTAATCAAACATCAATAACAAATATGCATGATAAGTATGCATGCCAAAAAACTGGGAAAGGAGTAGACCTGCATCTTGGCACAGTCTGGGAAGTCACCAGCTGGAACTAGCTGCTGCTGTTGGATCTTGGAGAAGATGAGTGGAAGCTCGTAGATCAGGTTATGTTTCTTGCTCTCCTTGCAGAAAATGGTTGGCATCTCCTGCTTCAGATGGCTGATGATATGTGCATGGGCCTAGGAGTGGTGAAGACAACAGTAGAACCAAGTAAGTTTCACTGAAAGAGGTAATTGCAAGGGCACTTAGTCTTCAAGAATGAACTGATGTTGAATTACAGTAAATGACAGCTAGTCAAATGAATGTAGACTGTAAAGGTGCCTCACCCTAACAAGGCGTGCCCTCTTAACAATGTCATTGAGTTTCTGTACTGCAGCATTGTGAGGCAGGTTCCGCAAGTCTGCTAAAAGATCAAGCTCTTCAAGCTCTAGCAGTTGACGATGGTCAGATGTCAGACGTGGCTGTGACCAGAGAGAGCCAACGTAAACTCGTAGTATCTCAGGGGTTTTAAACACCTTTCCCAGAGACCACATGAGTGCACCATACACTCGCATCAACTGTTGAGAGTCAACCCTGTCTGCTTTATTCAGCACCACACGCAACTTGTCCTCATAGCCATGTAGAGCTCCAAAGGCCCGGGTGAGCTCATCAGAGAACTCCAGTTTATGAGCATCGAACAGAAGGATGATGCGGTCTGAACGTTCCGCAAACCAGTGCAGCACTGCTGGTAAATCATATCCTGAGAAGAGAAAATATTTTTATTAATTCATATAACTACTGTTGAAAAGTTTTAGAACACCTCCATTTTCCAGTTTTATTGAAAGTGAAGGAGTTCAAGTCCAGTGAATAACCTGAAATGGTTCAAAGGTAAGCGGTAAACTGCCAGAGGTTAAAAATGGTTTAGGTTACCAAAAACAAAAAATTTCTGAATTATAATAAAAGCTATTTTTCAGGGAACAAGTAATGGGTTAACAACTTACTGCTGTACTGCAGCAATTGAGGTAAATTAAGCCTTAAAAATGTATGCTAACAAGTCCTAATGTCCCTTTGTCCATATTAAAGCAGTTTTGAAACAGACTGTGTTACTACACCCTCTTAAGCATTATTTGGACACAATTTTACTGCAGAAAGTATATTGTTATCAGTTATCATAATGTCAAGAAAATGGCTATTAAAAAGGAAAACAGACCTCAATAGCCCTAAAAGGTATTTCGTTTAGAGAAATTGAAAGGAAAGCTAAGGTCTCAGTTAAGACAGATTCCTACACCATCAGAAGACAATTGGAAACTGAAGGAAACTCTGAGAGTAAGAGGTGTGGCAGACCCAAAGCCACAACAGAATCAGAAGACATAATCAGAAGTCAACAGCGTGCGTGATAGGCGGCACACAGGACAATATTGTAGCTTCAAGTACAGCTTGACAATGGTTGACATAAGCATGTCTCAGTTTCAACTGTGAAGAAAAGATTTTGAACTGCTGATTTAGACAGATGGACTGCCAGTGGAAAAGCCATCGCTAAGATGGCAAAATAAGAAAAGTGGCTTGCCTGGGCCATGAAGCACTGCCAGTGAACTGCTGAAAATGGAAAGGTCTTGCAGACCAATGAAGGTCTTATAACCAATCGACATCTTTGGTTCATCACACAGGGTTTTTGTGGGCTGTCAAGTAGGTGAAAGGATGGTCCCTCAGCATGTGACACGAACTGTCAAACATGGAGTGTGAAAAAAGTGTGAAGGTCTGGGGTTCTTTTACTGGGTCCAGAGTCAGTGAAATCCGCAATTTAAACGTAGTTCTTCCCACAGCAAGATATTGCCAACACTATCTCCAGTCTCCAGATATCCCATTGAGTTGGTTTGGGATTTACTGGGCAGAAGGTGAAAGCAAAGTAATCTACAAGTGCAACACATGTGGGATCTTCTGCAACAGTGTTTGAAGAATCTTCCAAACAATATTTGATTTCCATTTTACAGAGAATACCAAGATTGTGTTTGGCTGTTATTGCCTGCAAAAAGGAGGCTACTTTGATAAGTCAAAAATGTTGATTACATTTTGTTAAACAAAACAATTGCATGATTTCTTTTTTGTCTCCAATTGTTTGTGTTCTCTATAAACATTAATATTCTGTTTAGTGACATCATACATTTTGCTTGCAATCAAGACACACCCTACATTCCAAAATACCAGAAATATATGCAGTATGCATGCACTATTCAAATCATTGTGGTCCCATTCTCCATTTTAATTTAGTTGTTTTTTTTTGCTCATATCTGACCTCGACTCATTCTCCTCTTGGCTGAAGTTAAAATTCCTGGTGTGTCAATAATGCTGATACTCTCCAGAACCTGATTTGGAAGCTGGGCACACTGGAACCTAGAGAGGGGGGAAAATCATTTATGTACCTGACTGCATGTTTTGTAACCATAACAGAAGATTTGGTAAGGGTTGAAATACAATTAAGTCCCAAGCTTGTCATCTTAGGTTGAGGCAATATTCCATAAGACAAATGTATGCCACTCTGTTTACTCTTTTTCTCATATCCCCCATTTATTGATCAATTTATTTTCATTTGAACTTTATTTAACAAAGTAGGCACATTGAGAGCCAATTTTTCATTCACAATGATAACCTGGTCAATAACAGAGTAATTACTGCAAGACTCAGCTACAAATAAATACAGTCAAAACAATGTATAATGGGATAGACAAGACATCAGTAAATTACACTATAAGAAGTTATCCGTTATTATCTATCGTCTCTGTTTCTCCTGTTTTTCCATTGTTGGCAAGGTTTTACATTTCAATGCCTGAACCACATTGAAAACATGTACAGTATATTACCAAAATTAACTTGGCTTTCCCTGATATCTTCGCTTACCTATTCAGGAAAGTGTTTCCAAAAGAGTTGAGGTGGCGAAAGGGCATTCTGGGGTCTACTGACAGAGCATTGCCTGGGATCAGTCTTTCTACCTCCCCATGCATAATGGCAGTGAAGCTGTCTGTGGTTGGCTCTGGACCAACACGGCTCCCAGGAAATTCTTGATCTAGGAGATATCTTTCATAAACACAAAATATCAACAAGCATATAAATTGGCATTCGCATTGCAAATTTCCGGAAACGTATATTTCAGCTCTTGGGTCACAGGACCAACAATTCAAATGTTGTGTTTATATTTTTATGCAGTGTACAATAGATTTAACAGTTTATAGTCACCTGATAAAAGTAGTCTTCCCTGTTGAGTATTGACCCATCACAAGCACCATTGGTTTGTTGTCAAAATCTGAATACTCTAAGCTGGGAGAGTGGAAGTGATGGAAGCTAAATTGCTTCTCTATGGGTAGCAGCTTCTTAAAATACAGGTACTTGAGCACTTTTGTGACTCGATTGACATCCTCCAGCTTTTCAGAGTCCATCAGCACCCCACTAGATATGATGGTGGTTTCCTGTAGAAAAAAGAACTGTTCTTGAAATATTGGTGAATCTTTTAAATGTCTGTAGAATTATGCAAAAAACTTCTTGTTTTTAAATTTATCTGAAAGAAAAGTACTGATTGCAAACAAAGAGCTGGAAATTGTGAACAGAACATAGTGTACAGAGTTGCCTGATGCTATGCTGCTTCTGAGACATGCTAACTGGCTGGAGATGGGTGTTGACCACAGCTGTTCAAGTAGTTCACACTGACAAAATGTCAACTGGGATTGGGTGGAGGAGTGAATCAGTGCATTGTTTTTTACTGGGAAGAGGATAAGAAATGTTTGAGATATATTATTATGTTATGCTCATTTTCTCATGGAAATCTTAAGCCCAGAATATGTTCTTATTATATTTTGTAATTATAAAAATAATCTATACCTAATAGTGTTAATGATTCCCCTTCAGCAGTTAAGTAGTTGCTACACTCCCAGTTGACATATTGTACATGTATGGATTTATAAATTAGTAATAGCGGAGTGAGTAAATAAACAATCTGCTTGCTTTGTTTATGTCTGAATTGATCCAAAAATCAACACAAAACACTGTAATGTCATAGCAAAATAGTCTCTTCTTTTTCCTTTTTCAGTATATCAAGTAAAATGTTGGCCTTGAGTTGTTGATTGCTGCTCGGTTACAAGGAATTCTCTCAGTGTCTATGATTTGCAGACTTAAGCAGGCTTTTCGTGTGAAGAAAATCCTGACAGGTTCTTGGGGTAAAGTGGACTTAAGCAGGCTTCTGGTGTAAACCTGACTGCTACAGCTACCAATCTCTAGGACTTTGATGTGCTTATAGTTGCATCCCATTTATTTTAATCAAAGTGTGTATGAATATATTTCTGACGTTAGAATTATATAATATTTTGTGTAGATCTAACTTTTTTAATTATGAAATAAGCTTGGATATTTTTGGACTCAAATAAAAAAGTAAAATAAATGTTATTCAATTTTATAACGATCGACGGCAGTGTGAAATCTTACGGGCCCAGTCGGACAACCGTTACATCCCCACAGGCCCAATATTTGAAGGGTTGACTTGGCTAAATCGAATATTTTATGCTGTTAAATAAGATGCGGGATTGCTACTGACAAATATTTCTGGACAATTTTTGTGGAGTTGGTGAAAGGCTAGAATATATTTGGTCAGTCTGTGCCAGATAACCATAACGTACTAATAGCTTTATTTCATGATTACAGCTTGTACATGCTAGGTTACCTCATGCCAACAAACTGGTTGCGCAAAAATTCAAAGCAAAACGGGTTTGCTAACATTATTAGCGCTCGCTAGCTTAGTCGGTTTCCAAGTAAATTTTTCTGAGGTGATTCGGTTTAAGCTGCAGTGACCAGCTTGAGTTAGATCGCTAAAGATAGCTAAGTTAGCCGTCATTCAGATAGTTACAAGACTGCATTTGAACTAATACTACAATAATTTGTTCTCGTTGCGTAGTATTACAGCCACCTCGATGTTGATATGAGGCTATACAGTGTGTTAGCGATACTGCGTGGTTGGCCTTACGTTTGCATTTGTCCTGTACCGCAACAAAATTCACGTTTCTCAAATAATGAACAGTTTTGAATGACTGGTGCCATTTATTTTGTATAACAACGGTGTTTGGAACATTGTTAGCTACTGTCACTGAAATGTACTAAACATGCAGGTATGGCGAAGCAACAGACAAATCAAGGTGTACTTATAGAAGAGACGGTGTTGGAGAGTGAGGAACGCGTCATGGGCAGTTTGCCTGCTGTTTCTAGTGAGGACTTCACCATTGATGATATTGAATTCCTCAAAGGCCTTGACCCACCCCTGACCTCCTCACACCCGTTTCACTCTGAGCAGTGGATAGGATGTGGTCCTCATAGGAACACAGAGAATGGTGAGTAATTGAAAAATAATCTAGTTTATTTGTCTCTTGTCTGCTATTCCTGTTTTTGTTCCTTTTAGGATTAAGTTGTAAATTCAGTGCTGTCAATACATGTTTGGTCACATGAGTTTAGTTGTTTTGGTTCTGTACTCCAGCACTTTGGATTTGAAGTCAAACAATGACTGAGGTTCAAGTGCAGACTGTCAGAAATAATCCATTAATTGTGAACAGTGTGTTAGTTACAGCCCATTTCATGCATAGTGCCCACATTTTAGGGGACCACAAATAATTAACATAATCATAAATATAGTCATATATTTAGTTTTTTTTTTGCAAATCCTTTGCTTTCTGTTACTGACTAAACCCAAAGACATCACCAGACACATGGAATATTCCATGGTGATACTCTGCCAGGCCTGTACTGAGGCAATCTTCAGTTGTGCTCGTTTTGCATTTTCCCCAATGTGGATACCCTGGAAATAAACTTGACAGTCTGTACTCTAACCCCATCATGTATCAAATCCAAAGAGCGGGAGTACAGAGACAAAACCAAAAAACTTTTGCCGCTGTCCATATGTGTGCCAACTTCATCCCTTTTCTGTAATGTCCTTTCAGACAACTCATCCGGTGTTGTCGTCATGGCAGAGAGCCCACCAGAGGAGCCATCAATGACTGTACCCGTGAGGCGCTCATCTTATGAGTGTTCACTCTGTCATAAGGTGTTTGGAACGGCTAATGCACTCAACAAACATCTGCTGACCCACCGTCAGGAACGACCATACGTATGCCCTCTCTGCCAGAGAGCATTTAAACGTCACGATCACCTGTAAATCTCCTCTTTCTAGAAAATAACATTATATATAGAGAGTACGTTTTTGGACAGTCATTCGACATTCTAATGGGAATCTTTTTCTCCAGCAATGGGCACATGTCCACCCATCGGAAACGCAAGCTGTTCCGGTGTTCTGCTCCCGGGTGCCAGAAGAGTTACTGTGATTCTCACTCCCTGAAACGTCACTATATCTCTCAGCATGGTGTCTCCCTCCTCCCGCCCACATCCGCGAGCACCCCTCACCCTGCCTGCTCTGCTACCGCCAAGTGGGAGCAAGTGGATAATCCTCCATATCTGGGAAGTCAGACAGCTCGCTCTAATTACGCTCATGCGTTTCTCCCATGCAAGCCTACGTCAGATGCTAACCAGAAGTCAGTTGACTACTCCGGCTTTGGCAGCTTCAACAGCTACAAGGGATTTGCTCCCCCAAGTGGCCTCCAGCTGGACGATCCTCAGGCAAAGACCATCTTAGTCCTGGACACTTGGAGGCAGCGTCCTGACAAAGGACCATGTTGTGAGTGCCCCGGTGAATTGCACCCCACCCAGTGGGCCTCTGAGCCCCCTCTAACATCTTTACTTCCTGGAGGGGAGGGGCTTCATGGTTGGGAGAGTGGTGACTTCCCAGTGTGTGACCTCCAAGCACTGGACAAAATATTGTCCTACAATCATTGCAGTGAGGCTAATAGCTTGAGTGGGGAGTGTTTCCCAGACGAGAGATCCTCTCAGTCCCTGCTGGAGCAGGCGACTTGTCTCAGTCAGTCTTCTGTCCCGGTGAAGTCCGAAGCAGAGCTCAGAGTTGACACTCCATTTCTGTCAGTTGAACCGACAGCAAGCTCAGGTTCCGGTGTAAAATCCAAATTGTTTCCTAACACAGTTTTCATCCACTCTGACTCAAGCCCTCAGAACAAGCCCAACCCAGCCATCAACCTGCCCTCCCTCTACAGTGTCCTGAAGTTGGAGACAAACAATGCGCAGAGAGACAGTAAGAGAAAGAGACAGAGGAAGAAGGTGTTGGCTGTTGATCGGCCCGCTCCGCCTCTTCCCACACCTAACCCTGCATCCCTCCTGGCTCCACGAAGGCCCCGCCCTCGACCGTTCTACCTGGTCTCCCCAAGCCAGGTGGCCATGGCCTCATTCAGCTCAAACAGTGACCCATGTCAAGCCTTCAAGGTACCGACACTACTGCTAACAATTTGACCAAACACATGTCTAAGTCATTACTTCATTTAGAATATGTTTCTATGCACAGGGGGACAATGCAGGTTGGCCCAGAGAAGGACAAGAGTCCGGTGACAGGTGGGTCAATGTGTAAATGTTAGGTGTTGAACCGAGGTAGGAGAATTAACTAAAAAAAGCCCTTGGATTGCCGTGTTACTGCTGTTTTTTGCCATAGGATATTCCTTGTCTCTCACAAGCCTGGGCACAGCCACATCTGGAGTGGACCCTCCATTAAAACGGAACGTTCCTCTCCAGGGGTAACAGCTGCACTAGACTATTGTTGATAACATTAGTGATATTAGTAATCTTGGTTACTTAGTCTGTGTTTGCCTGGGATGTTTCCTGCAGCCCGTCGAGAAAGGAACGACTCTGAGGTCTCCTTGTTCAGCAGAGCACATGCCTCTGTCTCCTCTGGTCATCCCTGTTTCAGTCCCGGTCAATGTAAGTGTGGGAAAACATAACGGGTGTCTCTAACGGTCTGTGCTCTTCTCTAACCCGTGGCCCTTCTCTAACCCGTGGCTCTTCTCTAACCCGTGGCTCTTCTCTAACCCGTGGCTCTTCTCTAACCCGTGGCTCACCTCTAACCCGTGGCTCACCTCTAACCCGTGGCTCACCTCTAACCCGTGGCTCACCTCTAACCCGTGGCTCACCTCTAACCCGTGGCTCACCTCTAACCCGTGGCTCACCTCTAACCCGTGGCTCACCTCTAACCCGTGGCTCATCTCTAACCTGTTGCTCTTTAAACCATTAGCTCTTCTTCAACCCATGGCTCTTCTCTAACCCTTGGCTCTTCTCTAACCCTTGGCTCTTCTCTAACCCGTGGCTCATCTCTAACCCGTGGCTCATCTCTAACCCGTGGCTCATCTCTAACCCGTGGCTCTTCTCTAACCCGTGGCTCTTCTCTAACCCGTGGCTCATCTCTAACCCGTGGCTCATCTCTAACCCGTGGCTCATCTCTAACCCGTGGCTCATCTCTAACCCGTGGCTCATCTCTTACCCGTTCCTCTTCTCTAACCTGTTGCTCTTTAAACCGTTAGCTCTTTTTTAACCTGTAGCTCTTCTCTAACCCGTGGCTTGCCATCTTTATTCACTGCCCCGTGCGGCCGGCGCTGCAACAGACGGTGAACCCTTGGAGTGGTCCGGGGAGGTCAAAGAGGAGCCTCCGTCTCGACCCGACGATGACTCTGACCCCGTCTCCACCCGTGCACCTGCAACCGTCCCCGCGGCAACTCCTGGGTGAGGATGTCTCCACCCCTTGGTGTCGCGCGGCGTGCGGCTACCCCAGTCAGCTGCGCTCCCCCACGTACTTGGCGGACCACCTTCTCGACCCCAAGTTCCGCCCTCCCCCTTACACCCCTCCGCCCATGCTGAGCCCGCTGCGTCCGGGGACCGGCCTGTATTTCAACACCATGCCAACCCTACAGCCGGGCCCGCCTCCACACAGCATCTACGCCGCGTCTCTGGGTCGGTATCACCATGGGAAGTGTGTCGGCAGGTATGGCGCGGAGGTCACGGCTGAACCCGGTGTTTTGTGAACTCCTGCCCTACAGGTGGAGCCGACGGGGTCTCCTTGACGATGGATGACTCGGTGGTCAGCATTGAGCCGTACGTGTCCCTCGGCGCCACGTTCAGCCAAAGTACCTGAGGGGCTGCCTCTCTGTCTGTCTGTAGCTAAACAGCCTGTGTGACTCCCAGGAGAATCAACGTGGGACAACGCTTCCAGGCCGAAATCCCGCCCATACGTAACCTACTCCTAATGCTGTATGACGAGCACCTGGCCCAGCTAGTCTGGGCACCCTGGGGCGACATATCCACTAACGTGGACACACAAAAGGGGGGTGTGTTTCTCTTTCTGTCGCACACACATTCACATACATGGAGACGGACATGTGGCTGATTATTATGGCATGAGCTACTGTACTGGTAGTAACATTGATCCTAGGTTACAGATATCTGTGTTGGGACAACTTAGTAGTTCCATGCAGAAGTGTCTGAAATGAACCAATTCATGCTTGGGAGAGGTGTACTGACTGTCTCGCTTCCCTGTTTCCAGTCACCGACCTGATAGACTTGTGCTGTTCCAGCGTGCTGCCAGGTGGGGGCACCAACACTGAGCTGGCCCTCCACTGTCTGCATGAGGTGCAGGGAGACATTCTGGTGAGCAGCACAACATGACACTACCCGGGAACACAGAGTTGATTCGGGACAACTGATAGTATGCGTTGTGTGATGTCACCAGGCTGCTCTGGATCTACTGTTAGTCAGGGGAGACTTTCGTTCTTCAACACACCCACTGAATGACTACCACTACTCAGGTACCTGATCTGACGCTCTGAAGTCAAACGAGCCACGGTTAAAGTTGTGCCCTAAATGCTACTAATACTTTGTTGTTGTAAAACATACGGCCGACAGGGTCAGATGATTGGAGTCCTCAGGAGAAGAAGCTGTTCTGTAAAGCTCTGTTCACCCATGACAAAGACTTCCAACTGATTCACAGTGTGGTAACAGAATCCGTGTGACGTTGCACTGTAACTGGGCAGGTACAGATAAGAGTGGAAGAATGAAGACATTACATTGACAGTTCTCTCATTGAAGTTACAGACCAAGTCAGTGACCCAGTGTGTTGAGTACTACTATGCCGTGAAGAGGCTCAAGAAATTCAAGCAGCGTAGTCGAGTGTCAGAGAAAAAGGAGGCAGCAGGTGAAGAGCATGTGAGTGTATTATGAGGAAGTATGTTTCAAACCAGGCTTTTGTATGATATATTTTGGGTCATTTCTATGCTTAAATGAAGACAATGTAAAAAGATAGTGTTTTAAAAATATAGCAATGCTGGATTCAAACCCATCCCTCTGTGGTTATTGTGCACCAGAGCCCGTGGCCTATACCACTAGATCAGCATACTTACTTGTTTTACTTACTTTGTTGACGTGTCCAATGTGCCCACCAGCAGTTTCCAGTGAATCCCTTTCCACTCCCTGTGTACAGCAGCACATAGATTCCCCAAGTTGTGACGAGTACCCCCCCGTGGGCCGGTGGGGGCCCAGGAGGACCCAGACTAAACCAGACAACAGGACTTTGTTGGTACAGGAAGAGCAAACCACCACAGGAGGTGCTTTGGAGTACATCTGTCAGGAGTGTGGGCGGTCAGTGGAACTTGACTAGGACAATCACAATGTAGCTAACGCACTGCTGCCAGCTGAACTCGCAATTCCTTGGTTATTACATTGATCCGGGTTGACCCCCTCCCTCTGTTTTGGAACCCGTTTGAGCTAAATGTTCCAATGTCGTCATACTGACTTACCCCCCCCCGTGTCCTCCAGGGTATTTGACAAGGTGAAGAGTCGCAGTGCTCATATGAAGACCCACCGTCAGCAGGAGAGAGAGTGGCTGACCGGGTGTGGCTGGCCTTTGGGCTGCCCTGTGGACAATCCTCATCTGAAAGCTTCCACTCAGGACTGTTGAGGAGCCCTTGGTCTAATCCACCCGAGGGGTCCTCTATAATACATAGTTCACTGGTCTGAGTTACACACACGTCAAGTGAAACACTGAATTCACATTGGCACATATTTATTTAAAATCACCTCCAAACAATCTTTGAACTAAAGAAAGCCCCAGAAATGAATATGGTTTAAAACTAAATGATACGGCATTAACATTCCTTAGTAATTCTCTGCAATTGGACAAGTGGTTCAGTTATTGTTGGGTGACACTGTCGCAAAGTTTTAAAACTACCCTTTTTTTAAGGAACCTGAAATCCTTGTTGAAATGAGCTTTAGTTTACCTTTTTATTTTGATCAATATAAGTATGAATTGGCTTTAAATCCCAGGCAGCTAAGAACAGAGAATTACAATAACGACCAGGCCATTTACAAAAAACTGTTCTGGTCTGTGTTAAATCCCTCAGGTTAAAAGTATTGACGTAAAAACTATTAGTTCTGAAAGAGATCAGATCTTTACCTGAATGTCGTGTTATCTGTAATCCTGAGAGTGTTGATGAAAGTTAAACTTCTTGTTTCCCTCAGGTGTTTTGAAATAAATATTGTTTAATTGTGTTTGCCTGAACACTGTTAACAACTATGCCAAAACCATATTACAAAGTTAGGGCTTGAGACATTTCTACATGGACGTCATGCTAGGATAATGTACAGTGTTTTACATTATGCAAACCATAGATATAATGGTCTGCAAAAGTTTGGGCAACCTTGTTAATTTCCATGATTTTCCTTCATAAATCGTTGGTTCTTAGGATAAAATAAATCAGTTAAATATATCATATAGGAGACAAACACAGTGATATTTGAGAAGTGAAACGAAGTTTATACCATTTACAAGAAGTGTGCAATAATTGTTCGAACAAAATTAGGCATGTGCATAAAT
>JACXGJ010008556.1:0-26785 GCA_016801105.1 Esox niger | reverse complement strand
GGAGAGGGTGGTGGAGGGGAGAGGAGAGGGTGGTGGAGGGGAGGGGAGAGGGTGGTGGAGGGGAGGGGAGAGGGTGGTGGAGGGGAGAGGTTTAAATGGTAGCGGATCTTACAAAGCGCTGTTGACTCACTCCCCTGAGAATCAGAGCTTAAATGTAGGAGCACAGTGTCACAATCATTCCACTAATGAGCGTTCCATACCCAGGCCCGTCTGAGAAACGTTGACTAAGAATTCACCAGGTTGGCTTTTTTCACCCTAAAACCTGTTTTGAATTTTGATAAAAGCACGGGATTGTATTTTTTGTTAGCCGTCTTTTAGATGAGTGAGGCAGTCTGACCTCATGTAATTCTCTCCTGAGTCCCTAAAAGCCTGTCTGTGTTGTAACGGTAACTAATAGGTGGATTAACAAAGGGTGGGCGGGGCAGCTGCTGCTACTATAGGTGAACACCACACAGGAAACCCGTGTTTCTCACATTTGACATTGTGCAGGAAGTTCAAGTCTTTGTGTGATAAACGGTTGTATTTAAACTGAATGTTTTTAAGGCACACGTTTCCCAGTATATTTATTTTGAATCTAATCTCAGGCTTCAACTTCAGTGATTTTCTCTTTGGTCCAGATGTACCAGCACGGCAGAGACCTGTGTGAGAGCCTGTGGGGGGATGCCTTCATGACGGTGGAGGATGAGGAGGATGAACGGGAAGGGGCAGAGGGGAACAGCAATGGTAACGGCGGACGCCCCTGTGGGTGCCTGACCCTCAGCCCCTCCGATAGAGAGGTGATCGCTGCCCTCAGGGCCCTGGAGGAAGACCCAGAGGAGTTAGACACCACCAAGAGCGGCCTGCCTCAGTACCGTGCCCCCTGCCACACGCGACCCCAGACCAAGCCTGCCACACTGCCCCCACAGGCGCGGAGGAGCAACGGCAACATTGTGATGCGGAAACGCTCCGTGGTGGTAGACGACGTGGAGGGTAGCGGGAGTGGCCTGTAGAAGAACTGACAGAACGGGATCTCTGAATCTGTAGCACGATCCCCTGCAGGGGTTGTTATATCCTGCTCCTTTAACAAACCTTACCTCACATACTTTACCTGACATCCGTAATCATCATTAGTCATCATTACCCGTCAATCAAATGTCGCTTATACACCATTAATAGTCACTGTCAATGTTGGATATTTAAATGTCAGTCATGTGTGCTCGTTATCAACACATGTAGTCTTGCAGCTACATGAGTAGGCCTACAAATGTTAATATATTTAATCTTGTGAGGTGCCTGGGGCTGGTGTGATGCGTATCATACTGTATAGTTCTGTTCACCCATCCGTAGACTACAGTGGATCATTTACAAACTGCAGCTGTGTGTATTTGGATGAGATGTATGTACCAATGTGGAAGCATCCAAAATTCTTCTATTGCTCAATCCTAAACCCTTTCCAGGCATACCTGTACTGGCCTGTGAACATGCTTGACATATTTTACTACAGTGATATAATGGTCTTCTTCTCATGAAATGTGTAGGTAAGAGCTGACCTAGGGTGTTGGTGATAGTGGAGATTAGGGTTACCTAGGGTGTTGGTGATAATGGAGATTAGGGTGACCTAGGGTGTTAGTAATAGTGGAGGAAAGACATAACCTAGGGTGTTAATGATAATGGAGGTAAGACATGACCTAGGATGTTAGTGATAGTGGGGTAAGACATGACCTAGGGTGTTGATGATGGTGAAGGTAAGACATGACCTAGGGTGTTAATGATAGTGGAGGTAAGACATGACCTAGGGTGTTAATGATAGTGGAGGTAAGACATGACCTAGGGTGTTAATGATAGTGGAGGTAAGACATGACCTAGGGTGTTGTTGATAGTGGAGTTAAGACGACCTAGGGTGTTAGTGATAGTGGAGTTAAGACATGACCTAGGGTGTTGTTGATAGTGGAGTTAAGACGACCTAGGGTGTTAGTGATAGTGGAGTTAAGACATGACCTAGGGTGTTAATGATAGTGGAGGTAAGACATGACCTAGGGTGTTAGTGATAGTGGAGTTAAGACATGACCTAGGGTGTTAATGATAGTGGAGGTAAGACATGACCTAGGGTGTTAGTGATAGTGGAGGTAAGACATGACCCAAGGTATTAGTGATAGTGGAGGTAAGACATGACCTCGGTTGTTAGTGATAGTGGAGGTAAGACATGACCCATGGTATTAGTGATAGTGGAGGTAAGACATGACCCAAGGTATTAGTGATAGTGGAGGTAAGACATGACCTCGGTTGTTAGTGATATTGGAGGTAAGACATGACCTAGGGTGTTAATGCTGGTGATTCCCAGCACCATCATCAGATCTAAGTTGCTAACCTGCACACGTAGGAGTCAGTCAGTATGTTGTAAAAATGCTGCAGTAGCATTGCTTTTACGAATCACTTTTTTTATAGCCAGAGGAAGTCTTGAATTTCAGGAAGAGGATCTGCTGACAGAACAGACTTAGACTGCTTATCTGTAAACACTGCTCTTGCCACAAAGGCTTTTGTGTTAGTTTGACAAAGCATCAGCACTCTATTGAGGCTACGTCATCCAAGATGCTGCGATGTAGAACTAGACCCAAACTCTACAGAATGACAAGCTAGAGAGAAAATGACCAAAAGGGAACGTTAAGTGTGTTTAAGTGTGACAAGAACACTGGGTTTGGTGTCCTTTTGTTTCTTGACATCCTCAATAAAAACTGGATTTGTAAACCATTGCTTGGTATTTAATTGTGTGTTATTATTAGAGCTGGATGAAATGCATAGTGAATATGTTCCGTGTGGTCTTAATGCATCAGTGTCACTTCACCGCAAGAACACTGTGGGGGCTTTGAGTTGAATGGGTAAGTACATCAACCCACTGCTGGGCCGTCAGAGAAGATGCATTTATGAAAGACGGACACTGACACTAAATACGATAGTGCCATCATTGCTGCTTTAGTTTATATAAACGTAAAATTAACTTTTTCGGCTGTAACTGTCACAAGAATGCCAACTATGCCATCTAGTGAAGAGTTTGAGTAAAAGGACTTTGATAAGTATTCTGGTTCAATAATAATGAGAACAAATACCCCAGAATGCTACTTGGTGTAGTGGTGCGACTAGTGATGGACGGCGTAAAGGGCAGAATACTCAAAATCTATGGAAAAGGTGACTTACATACATAGTCTTTATAGGTTGGCCTAGCCTTAAATAAATCAACAAATTCACCTGTTGGTGTAAAACCAAGATGTTATAGGAGATGCAGAGCCATAGTCGGGTTTATTTAGTGACTCCACACGTCTGTGGTGAGATAAACCTAAGACCTGGGACTAACAGCCCCACCCCCCCCGGACACAAAGGACATGTTCTCATTTTAGAGCTGAACACCATCAGGCCTAGATCAGGTCTAAAGGATTAAGTCTGGTCACCCTGAACCTGTGAAGACTTTGTTTGGGCTGCCATCTTTGAATTATAACACTGCTTACAAGAGTGATACTGTTTTCTGGATTATTGAGAGACTGAATTTAGGTCAATGATTTCCAGAATTTTCATTCAGCACTTTCATATTGTAGTATGAAAAAAACGTGTGGTGTTGGACAAGAAGCTTTATTAACTTGCCACTAGATGGTGCTATTCAGACATTCTCTGGATACATTGTTAAGCAATTTAGTACATTGATAGATTACTCTAATGGTTTCATATTATAAATGTACTTATCCTGCCTTTCTTTCTCCATGATTTAGAATGACTCCACATATCATAACCTCACTGGTTCTTGTCTGTGATAAGAGGGTGATGTGAGCAATGTGTCAGGAAAGGATCATCAGTCCTCCACAGGTAAATAATGGTGAGCATGTCATACTGACATCCATCTCAGTTTTATCACAATGTAAGTAACCATGGTAACGTGTGGTACTAAGAAATAAGACTCATCCCAGTCCTTCAGATCTCCCTGGTTTTGACCTTAATGGACATTAAGGCTGAAAAGGCTGGAGTTGCTTTATTAGACTGCTCAATTTAAGACCCACGTATTGCCTTTACATTTAACATGTAACCCCTCATTCACTCCACATTGTCCTACTTAAGCCTTGTGGAAACTAGTGATGTAGGAGTATGCATGATGTTAGAGTGTAGAAGATGGAGCCGAAGCGGCCTGTAGTGATGGAAGGAGGCTGGAGGACAGGAAAATAAACCCCCAGACCTTCAAACGTCATCACTCACATCTCAGATGATACCACAGACACTCAGTGTGGGCAGAGGCAGCGAGAAGCGGTTTGGCTCAAATTGGCAGGTTGGTTGTGTGTATTTAACCTACTGTCTCGGCCAGTAAACGACCAGCTTCACAGATGGTGTGTTTCCCCCTTGGGTGGGATCTGGAGAAACACAGCAGCATTGTGTATATGGCAATGGAACCTTTACTTTCGTCAGTTATTACATTTCTCCCATGTGGTTAAGAGGTGAAAACAAAACTGCACAGAAGTAGGTGATGATAGAACCAGTCTTGATTATCTTTTTATTGTTTGTTGTGATTGATTTTCTTAATGTGTATCTGTAGGTTTTTTCATTGTTGCAATAATACAGACCTTAACTGCAAAAGGTCTCAGCGTTATTTTTCGTTATGAAGGGTACAAATAAAATATTTTAATGTGTCATTAGAAAATAATTCACGACAGGGACAACAAAATGTAAAAGTTAGAAAATCATAACAATTTTCTACTGAAAGACAGAAACTGATGAACACTAAAAGGTACTAAAATAGAGTATACTGCAGGTAGGTGGTGTAGTGCTATGTTCCATATTGGAGCAGAAATGAAAGGGCTGTTAATGGAAATTAGTTTATAGGTTTACTATATTTGCGTGACAGAACAAAAACAGTTTTAACCTTCCTCCAAAACAGCAGAAGTGAGAAAGTGTGTGAAAACTCCAGCGTTCAGCAATTCTTTTGATGTGGTTTTCTTTGATTTCAACTGAAGTGTGCTGAATTTATTTGAAAGAGCTGGTCGGTTACATTATTATTCTTGCTTTGCTTGCTACTGAGTCTACATCTTTAACTGCCCTAACGGGATAGAATTCCCCCATCCTGTTTTACTGAGGGCATCTTGTACTCACTCAAAACTCTTCTGTCAGCCAAAGACAGCAACACAACAGGAGGGTATCAACTGTTTGCCAGTGTTGAAGGGCTTGAATTAAGAAAACAGTTTGGATAAAAAGTAACATTTTGATGATGACTAATTCTCAATTAGTTACATTTGACTAGGACTTATCAAATTTCTTCAGTCTCAATTTATATGCAAAAGGGCCAGACATTTTTGTCTGTTGATGTGTCCCCCCATCAATGTTCTTGAGATTCCAACTCCTCCATACACACAGATGCTTTCACACACACAAGATATCTCCTTGCTCAAACTGCCAAACAGTGTGGCATCTTTAGACACCCCCAACATTCCAACAGCCACTGTCACTTCCTTCCATGTGCAGTCATTACAATATTATAAGACCCAAATCTGTCCTAACTTCTGTGGTGTGTAGAGGCAGAGTGGCCATCTGGCATTTGCCCCAAATACCTGTTGGGATGCTTCATTTTCAGCTCAGCAAGACTGTCCAATTGTTTTTTAGTGGGGAAAATGTTTAACTATCTGGGGGCTTTTAGGAAATGGCCTGGTGTGAGGCTCTCGAAGAAGAAAGTCTTTTGATAATGCCATGTCAAAAATATTTATGTTAAAATAAATATAGGAAGACTCATTCCTCTTATTTATATAAAGAGCGTTGTTAGATGAAGGGAAATTACCAGAAAACTCCACTCAGTGACACCTTTTAAGGAAAAGGTACTGTGCTGTTCTGAACACAAAAACACTGTTGCATTAATTGTATAGGCAGACTCCAATTTCATGACGCCTCTCTCCTTGTTTTGTTCTAAATACCAAATGGAGAATATCAGAGGGATGGAAGCATGTGCTTTGTCATCCAATAGGTGTTGAGAAGGAGACTAGGAGAGAAGAGGGGTTTGCAGTGTAGATCTTTCCAGTATCTTCCAGTAACTTTAAATCAGCTTCATATCATAAGAATTATATGACTAGCAATTTACCAACACTTTTGTTGATGTTTAGGCCTTCATTGACCTGAAAGTAGAAGGAAAGAGCAAGTCCTCTTTCCACACAGACATAATTTGTCATAAACGCATTAGCAGTTCTAATTTTACATTTATAAATTGCATAGCCACTTAGATGATAAACAACATGAAGCTGAAATCATTTTAAAAGAGACTTTACTTAAATATACATTGCACAAATTAAAAAAGACATTGTAAACATATATGACATTAGTTTGTCAGGATCAACCTGGCAATCAAAATAACTTACACATTTAATGAATGCAGCATTGCATGAATATATGCAGAAGTACAAACAATACAATAAAATGTTACCATTTTATGTTACCAGTTTGCCACGTGGTCTCTGGTTGACTTTTCTAGTTGCTCAGTTCGACATTTCTACCACTGGCAAGTCCAAATTTACTGATCTACAAATCACATCATTACTAACCACACATTATTATGTGTAGCCTAGTTGGTCACTATTTACCCATGATACATCATGGTTATGATGCTCTCGAAAATGGCCGGTCTCTGTTCAGCCTGATGTCTATGGTTCCTTGAGCAGTGTCCAGCATTCGGAAGTACCATTTGTCAGACTTTTACCCTAACATAGAGTAGGCCTAGCCGACAGAGACTGCGCCCCTATTGTCATAACCAACAATAGCCTTTCGGTTAAGGGCCTATTCCAGTGCTGTTCATGTTGAACATTCCTCCAGTGTTGTCACTTTTATATCATTAGGCCTAATTTCTCTCCGTAATGCAACCGTCGTTTACATTTAAAATGCCTCCATTTTGCTCGTCAACATTAGCTGACAGCCGCTGCTTACATGTGTCAGGACTTTCTGTTTGAGCTGGGCGACTTGTTCACGAAGCACAGTCGCTGTGTTGGAGAGGCCAGCGTTGTCAGACTTCAGAACTTTCACCTTGTCTTCCAGTCGGGCTATGCGCTCCAGTTTGCGCCGACGGCATTTGGTTGCTGCCAGGCGGTTTCTCAGCCGCTTTCGCTCGGCCTTGATGATCTCTTGGTTTTCCATATCGATCGGGGACATTGGCGGGGAACCGTCGCTGCTGTGTAGATCGGGTACGGTTTGTGGTTCTTCTTTGAAAGCCAAAAGGCGCTGTGGATGGACTCCAGCTCCAGGTAAAGAGTGCTGAAAAGGATGTGACGTGTGCGTGGAGTTCTGGTGATGGCTCTGCTGGTGGTGCGGTGGTAAATAGCTGATGGTAGTACTGGGGTAACTGGATGCGGAAGAGAGGTTAGTGTTTGGGCAATAGGCGTTCAGTGTTGTGTAGATTGGAGGCTCGGGCTGCAGGGAGGAGCCGAAGACACTAGAGGCCGCCGCCGCCGAACAAGTCGTCACACCACCCGCTCCAATCGACACGTTGGGCGGGGGCATTGGCATATGGTTTATCTTGTGGAGTTCGTCCAGGGCTTTTACGAAGCCCTCCGCAAAGCCCTCCTGCTCATCAGTGATGCCGCGATGGCCCCAGTACTGACCTGGGGTGGGAGTAGTAATTATGCCGTTACTATTTTGAATGATTAGCCTTTCTAGTTCGGGGGAAGCAAGCTTCAGCGACCCGACGTCCTGGTGCGCAGCCTGGTACAGGTCAGACTTGAGGTTGCGATAAGGCTCCGTCAAATTCAAATTCATATTCTGCTTTAGGATTTTGTAGTCATGCAGTGCAGCATCAGAGTGGCTGTACGCCGAGAGAAAGGAGTCGTCGTGATAGAAAGGCTGCTCCATGTTTTGTTTGTTTTGTTGAAGTCGAATGAAAGTGAGCTTACCAGTTTTGTTAAAACTGTCTCAGGGAATTGGTCAACAAATGACAGCCAGTAAAAGCATGCATCAACGCAAGCAGCAGTGTCCCAAGTAAAAAAGGAAATGTCACTTCTAAAAGTACGAGGGAAATCCAAAAGGTAGAACTGAGAAGTGGTCCAAGAAGACAGTCAACCGATGTATGACAGAAGCACTGTGATCCAATGACTTGTTTCCTCCTTAGTGTCTTTTTCAACCTTGTATAGAATACAAAAACACCCGTTATGATGTTCTATGAGGTAAGTTCGCTCTCCGTGTGTGCAGACACTTTGCTGTTGTATATATATAGGCAACACACCGAAAGACACACACACACAGAGGTACAGGCTGACAAGATTGGTGAAGTGATTGGATAGAAGCTCGGTTAACGCCCCAACAATAAAACGTCAGCGTTATGACACGATTGCCAGGAACAAGCCTACTTGGATTTTTAACAGGCGCCTGTAGACTGGAGTTAGTAAAGCAGGCGATTGACTGGAATAATACTATATTACTTTAGTATGGTGATGCAGTACAAGCTTTCTAATAATTTTTCAACGTGTTCATAGGCTCCTGATATACAATATTTCATGATCTGATATATTGTAACTGTTATAATACTACGGTTATGTTCCACATTTCACATAGTTATTTGTTGCAAATTGAATTGCAGGAGGTCAATAAGGCCTATGTGAATGCTACGTTGATGGTAATTTGCAAATCAGTTGTTAATGTGTCTGTAGGATTTGCATTTAACAGGAATAACTACAAATATTGTGGTAGAATTCTATTTTACTGTTCTGTAACAAATGTCATATTCAAATGCGGCTTTTAGTTTAATGATACAATAAGACCAATTCATATGTGTACTCACCATGTATTGACGCGTTCGCTGTCGGAGGAAGTCCGCGTTCCATATTTGGGCATGCTTACGCGGTAGTTCCTCTGAAAGAACCGGGAAGCCAAGTCCGCTTCATTCCAGCAACATTCCTGCTTTTTAACAGGCTGGGCTTGTGAGAGCTAGGGACTTTCTGTTTGAATACCTTTGGATTAGATTCTCATTTACATTTTGTATTGTTGGAGAGCATTAGGTTAATCTCGTTACTAATTTATAGAATGTAGCCTACCACATTAGTTTGATCTAAATGTATCAGTTCAAATTAATGAAATGTTTTCTAACTGTAGTAGAGATGTTGCCTTAGAACATGTCTTTCAGTAATGTTCAGAGAGACTTGTTATATCTAAGGAGAAAGGGAACAATGTCTGTCAACCATTCTGTTATCTATTGTGGCTTCTCTACTGAAAAGGATAATGGCGACTAATTTTTCATTCTGATTTTAGTATCCAAAGTTTGTCCAAGATTGAAAGCAGATATCTACCTGGAAAGTGAAATAGATAAATAAAAGATAAAACAAAACCTACATGTGAAGTGAAGGATGAGAAATACAAATACAACAGTGAGTCCAAGCCAACACTTTTAGAAAGTACAATGCCAGGATTAGTAGATCGTGAGACGAGAGTTGCCTGTAGTAATATAAGTCCTCTTCAACACTGACAGAATCTTAATTGACATAGCTGGATTTGATTGGTTGACAAACCTTTCTTGTTTGAATACTTTGTCACCATTGGTAATCATGAATCTGATAGGGTGGCTATGACATACGGAGTTCCACAGGGATCAGTTCTTGGATCGCTTCTGTTCAATCTCTATATGTTACCTCTGGGCCAAATTCTACAGAACAACAACATTAACTATCACAGCAATGCCGATGATACTCAAATATATATGGCTTTCGAACCGTATGACAACAGCTCAATAGACTCTCTATGTCACTGTATAGAGCACATAAATACCTGTATGTACCAAAATTGAGATTATTGTGTTTGGCAACAAAAATAAAAGAACAAGCATTAGTAAAGAGCTGGATTCTCAGGCCCTTAAAACCAGGAATCAAGTGTGTAATCTTGGTGTTCTGACCTCACATTTAACAGTCATATCAAATCGGTCACCAAAACAGCATTCTAGCATCTGAATAATATATCAAAAGCCTGGTAACCCAAAAAGACCAAGAGTATCTCATCCATTCTTTTATCTCTAGTAGTGTTGACTTCTATAATGGCCTCTTAACTGGACTCCCAAAAAGACTGTAAAACAGCTGCCGCTCATTCAGAATGCAGCTGCTAGAATGTTAACCAGGACTAGAGGACAGAGCACATCACACCAGTTCTTAAATCTTTACATTTCTGATAGTTTTGAAGAATATAAACCGAGCAGGGCTCTTAGATCCATGAACTCAGGTCAGCTAGTAGAGCCCAGAGTCCAAACTAAACATGGAGAAGCTGTGTTAAGCAGTTATGGTGTACACAGCTGGAACAAACTACCTGATGATCTTAGACGTTCACCAAACTTGTCAATTTATTAATCCAGGTTAAAAACACTTCCCTTTTCACATGCCTATGACTGAGCTCTTAAACTTAACCACACTGTGAGCGTTATAGCTTCCTATGTTTTTATCACTTAAACTTAACTGACAGCTTTTATAGCTTCCTATGTTTTTTATTTGTTTCATGAGATCTATTTTCTTATTGTATGCTTTATTAATATTCTTTATTTTATATTCCTCTTTGATTTATTTCATTATTAAATGTATATACTGCTATCTTTTACCAATCATAATGCAAGTTCTGGTGCTACCAGAGTAATAACCTCTGTGTAATTGTTACAAACTCTGTTTTAATTCCATTGCATTTTGTATTTTTATTTTCACTGTAAAGCACATTGAATTGCTTCTATGTATGAATTGTGCTATATAAATAAACATGCGTGCGTGCTACTAAGCAGAGATTCTACTGAGGACATTGCTTTTGTATTTCAGAAAAGGGTTTTGTGGAAAGTTTGTAAAACTGTACAAACATGAGTACCGATTAGTAGTTTCAGAATTATTTTTCCAAAGTATTGGTTGTTGATGGTTCTTTGTTTTTGCTGACTAATGCTGCTAACATTGATCACTCAAGATTTTTAAATGAGACTGAGTTGAATATGTTCGGCTAGTGTTGGCATTTGGAATTTGTGTTAAGCCTTGAAATATTGTCTTCATAGTTTTGAACTAAGTTTGACTCTTTCTATTTGACTGAAACATGACAACAACCTAATGACTTATAACACTTGAATGAATCTTCTCCTGGGTTTGTTTACATCTGTTTCATTTGAATCCATCACCCTACAGCTGAATGGGCCTACTCCTATTATTTTGACCATGATCTATTGTCTACCCAAGCCTAATAATGATTTCTTAAATTAATTATACACTTTTCTTACCCATATCTACTCTCCCCTAACATAATATTGTTGGTGGATTTTAATATACATATGGATAATATCAAGAATGCTTATACAAGGGATTTTACAGGGACAGTTTTGGTTTGGAGCAACATATCAACTTTCCTACTCACTCCAACTATCATGTTTTGGACTTGATATGCTGCTCTCGTGTTACTCTTGTTTGTACTGCAGATTACCTTCCCATCTCTGATCACTTGTTAATATCTATAAATATTAACATAACATTGTCCAAAATAAAACTGCCACATGTCATCTCATTCCATAATATTAAGAACATTAACTTCAACGTCCTCTCTTGTTACATTGACTGCCTCCCCATTATAAACTGTTTATCCATTCCTGAAGATCTGGTTTCTCATTATGATGGACTACATAATATCTGACATTTTCTGTCTCCTTTAAAAACTCAGACTGTTTTCTTTACCCATTCTGCCCCATAGTTTACATCTGAACTATACCAGTTGTCACTTGGAACGACCTTTTACAAGAAAACTAGATTTGTTGTTCAAAAAGAAATGTATAATGACCATATTCTTAACTACAAGGATGCGCTTTCTACAGCCAAATCCACTTAATAAGCAGGTTTAATTAATTCAGGTGAAGGAAACACCAGAGCCCTCCATGGTCAACAATATATAACGACCACCGGACACTTGCACCTCACCTGTACTCAAATGCATATTGTAACTCCCTAATGTAATTTGTTAACATCAAAGTCTATAGGATTCTCCAGCAATTGACTAGTTATACCTTAGTCTGTCTCTCTCAGGTCTCTCAGCCCCTCTTTCTCATTCATTTTCAAGTTTCACGGTTCCTTCTGTTGCTGAAATATTTGATCTTATTCAAAAGTCAATGCCACTACCTGTCAGCTAGACCTCCTACCTACCTTCCTGGTAAAAGCCTGCTTACACTCTCTCTTCTCCCTAATAACTGCCATTATACTTTCCTCTCTCACCTCTGACACTGTTCCCTCAGATCTAAAATCTGCTGCAATAACTCCAATACTTAGGAAACATGGGGCAGACCCCAAAAATTTTAGTAACCGCCGTCCTATTTCTAACCTGCCTTTTAATTTTAAATCCTAAAAAAAAACAATTGCATTTCAGGTTCACTCACATTTGTCGGACAATAACCTCTATGAACAATTCCAATCAGGTTTCCGCCCCTGCCATAACACAGAAACAGCACTGGTAAAAATCACTAATGACCTTCTTGTGGCAGCTACCTCTGGATTATTAACCATTCTCATCCTCCTTTATCTAAGTGACATCGTCTCTCATAACATCCTCCTTGACAGACTAGTCTCTATTGGTATAACTGACATACCCTTGGACTGGTTTAAATCCTGTCTCTCTAGCCGCACTCTGTTCTTCCAACTCAGAACATTCAAATTACATCCATCTTCTGTCACTTCTGGTGTCCCCCAGGGCTCTGTCCTGGTGTCCCCCAGGGCTCTGTCCTGGTGTCCCCCAGGGCTCTGTCCTGGTGTCCCCCAGGGCTCTGTCCTGGGGCCCCTTCTGTTTATCATTATCAACTTCCTCTTTGCCATATCTTCCATAAATTCAATATCAATTTACACTGCTATGCGGATGGCACCCAGCTACACTTGTCAACCAAACCTACACCCATTCTCCCAACCACCTCCCTTTCTGATTGCCTAATGGAAATCAAATCCTAAGTTTCCTGCAACTCCCTCAAACTTTACAATGACAAAACTGAGGTTCTCCTCATTGGCACCAAATCCACTCTGACAAAACATGATTGTTTCTTTCTTACCATTGATAACTCCTCAGTTTATCCCTCCTCTCAGGTCAAGAGTGTGGGTGTCATCCTCGACGGCACACTTTAATTTCAAGCTCATATTAAAAAGAATCACTCAGCCTGCATATTTTCATTTACGTAAAACATTAATCATCTCCATCCGTCTCTCACACCCACTTGCACAGCCATTCTCGTTCACACCCTGGTTACATCCCGTATTGATTACTGTAATTCTCTTCTCTTTGGTCTTCCTCTCAAACTTATACATTCTTCCATTTAAACTTCAACTGGTTCAGAACTCGTATCATCATCAGAACATCTTCTATTAATCACATCACTCGTGTTCTTCAGCAGCTACATTGGATCCCAGTAAAATACCACATTTATTTGAAGATTCTGCTCCTCACCTTCAAAATCATTCCCAATCTCTCTGCTCTATACCTCACTGTCCTCCTTCATATCAACCTACCCGCCTGTACTCTCAGGTTTTCTTCTATTCACCTCACTGCACCTCCTGCCCGTCTGACCACAATGGGGTCTAGAGCCTTCAGCCACTCTGCCCCTCGACTCAGGAATTCCCTTCCACCAGACATCTGTAACATCAACTCACACTCCATTTTCAAAACCTACCTGAAAACACATCTTTTCACATGGGCATATCAAACATGATCAATAGTCATCTGTTAGGAATGTTTTGTTTGTTTTTATTATTATTATTTTTATTTTCTTGGTGACATTGCGTGTTTATGAAGGCGCCTATGAATAAAATGTATAATCTTCCTTTTGATTGTTCTAATTACTTTTTTAACCTGTTTATAACATTAATAATGCATTTCTGGGGCTTGTGGTGTATTGGCATTACCAGAGCTGTATCCACATTATGCATCGTGCCTAAGAACGGCACTTAGACATGGTGTTTTTTATTGGTCACACCCTCTCATGCCTTATTGGTTAATTACAATACGGATGATTCAAATCCTGCTTAAAATCTAAATTGTTAATCAATTTTTAGCTGCAGTAGTGCAATTTTGCAGTAAACTTTACAGCTTTCATCACAATAATGATGATTGGGAAGCAGAGTTAGCATACCCCCACCTCTGGATAATATAGCATGTGAGGATATAACCCAGCCAAGATACTCAATTGGTGCATAGAGAGAAAAGGAGAGGACCTAGAACTAGGTCCTGGGGAACACCAGTAGTAAGACCATGGGGTAGACACAAATATTGTCCATGTCACTTGGTAGGAGCTTCCTGTCATGTAGGATGGAATCCAAGAATGTGCCGAGCCAGAGACGTCCTGTCTGATAGGACGGAGTGGAGGACGTGATGGTTCATAGTGTCGGAGGACACATGAACTAGGAGAATACGGCCAAGGAGAGTTAGCATGGGCACTGCAAAGGACTGCTACAGAGCAGAGCAAGGGGTTGTGGAGATAAAAGTGTTAACTGCATGTCTTTACATCGGCGTGGTCAACTGTTGTTTGTGTGGGGGGAGGGCAACTCTGGACAATCATAAACTGTAAACATTTCCCCACCTAAACAAACGGTTTACTGTAGACATTGTTATTAGGTCATCAATGTTCAGTGAAATGCAGAGTGGAGTTGTTGGTACTGGCACCCCATTTACGTGAGCTGATTAACTCTGAGAGACACTAATTAAAGACACCTGCAAACCTACTTCCATTATGAGAAACAACTCCATCCACCTTGCTGTACATAGGCAGCCCAAGGCAGTGTTCAGGTTGAACTGCACCTATAGTTAGACAGTACATTTTATTTGGCTTTGAACAGATCAGGTTCTGTTTACTCCCCATCACAACTCTGTGTATATTCAGAGAAGGGAAATATGAGTCCCTTATGGTGCACCTGTTTTGGTTGATGAGAAACCTGCCTTTGTCTCTTGTATGTAGTCTTTCTATCAACAACACAAACACAGCTCAAATCCCACAGATCCCATTGCACTTCATAGGACATAGCAGTGAAATATAACCGCTATCTCACTAACGTTTAAATGCATCAGGGGTTTACCTGAAAAATCTGTCTCCCTCATCTATATTATATTAATCCTCGTATTTTCCTTCACAACTCTTGGCACTCTGATTGACACACGTCAGTAGAGCTATAAAACCTGTGATGTATGGGATGGGGCCAGCTTTCAACACATTTAGCCTCTGGGAACAAACCAGAAGTAACAATCTACGTCATCGTGTTCTTAGTATGAATGGTACATTCAGTTAATGTATTTGTCAAGAAAAATACTGTTTAGGTCTGTGGACCAACTTCTCCCAAGGTTTGAGGACAAAATAATCACTGTTTAACGTTAGTCCAATGCAACAACTGCACATTCTTTTCATGATATGTGACACATTAAATGAAATGGTTGAAACCTGAAGCTGTATCTTGCTTTATTGGATGACGTACATTGAGATAATAGCTATCTTTTAGGTAATTCTCAGGTATTTAGGGACAGTTGAAAATGTGCCTTCATACATTGTACTCACAAATAACAATTACAACAACAAATAATTACTCGACCAACAACGTTACAACAGCTTTACAACTTGTGCTTGTTTTCGTTGGGGCACTCAATGCTGCTCTACAGGGTTTACTGACCATTGACGAGCTCACTGTCCTGACTGTTTCATCACACTAAAATCAGGGCCGCCGTTTGTTTAAAATGCTAAACTGAATCCTAGAACCATGGTTAAAGTTGAAATCTCCAATGTTAAGCAGAAAAAAGTATGATTGAATTATGTGCGATTTTACCTCAGTAAATTTGTTTCTGCACCATCTTTATTACTAACTTATCTGCAGATATATGTAATATCAGAATGCAAATCATGCAGCCCAATTAAATGCTTCCATTGATTCAATCTGGTTATTTACATTCACCAAAAGGAGCATTTGGTTTTTGAAGAAGGTATCACTATATATATTAACACAAGGTCAAATGGTGTATATCATAAAAGAGTATGAAATCAAAAATGTGATTTTGGTCTTATTTTTCAGAAGATAAATTGCAGTGTTGTGTAGGGTTTATTCATAATTATGATTGTAAATTAAATTCAATCACCCTCCCATGAAATTAAAGCATTTTAAAAGGTAAATATCCTTAATCTACCCTACCTCGAAAAAGACTGAACTCATCAAACCATTTTAAGATATGTCTTTGTAAAGAAAAAAATATATTGTTTCTCAGTGTGTGTACTTGTGTCAAAGTGTGTGTTTTTGTGGTAACTCTGGAGAGGTATAGGGAGGGGCAGGCTGCTTGGCAACAGACTTGGTTTTCACTGTTGGATCACATGGATAGAGGCCAAAAAGAACTGAATGTTACCTGTTCCTGGGTGGGTATGGGAAAGGCAAGCCTTGGGGTGGAAGTCATATACGGTAAAAGTTCACACTTTGTGTGTGTGTGTGTGTGTGTGTGTGTTTGTGTGTGTTTGTGTGAGTGCTGTTTGGGTATATTAGTATGTGCTACAACAGATGCTATTGCAGCTGTTCGAACATCTGCAGGGAAAGAAGTGGATAACATGATCATTGTTTCATATACTGTTTTTCGGTCTAACATCTGCTTGACTTAATTGTGCTGTTGAAATTTTCAAGAGCCATGTTACAATTCCAGTAGTCGTTATCTGTGATAAACTAAGCAATAACACTATTGTTACACCCGCATCTGGAGACATTGTGATGTTAGCATTCATTTCAAAGGCTTCTTGACAATAGTTACGGAGTAACTCTAACCAGGATGAGTTTGACAGCCTTATAAACTGATCATATAAAGGGTTGATATACAATTGCCAGTAGATAGACATACATTACTCTATTCCTTAGCTTTCCCATTCTCCATTTTGATCAATATTACCTTCAGGGGAATAAATCCCCTAGAAATGTGGAATTTGGGACTTTTCCATGGGCCCCACAGACAAATAAGGTTCTCACAATAAGAAGCTTATCTGAGCCTTCAGTCCCCCACCTTCCCACAACCGTCCTATTGTTCGTCTCCTCCTCACAACCCTGCTATTGTTAGTCCCGGCTCGCAACAGCCTCCACCACTGTTCAGGACTCTTTCAGAGGACAGGCCTCCAATTGGATGGAAGCTCCCGCTGTCTGACTCACCCTGGCTGGAGGAGTCTGTGTCAATCAGAGGTCAAATCTCAGAGACCAACGAGTCCTCTGAGTTTTTCCACTGCCCTTCAAACTCTGCAGTACTCCCAGTCAGCAAAAAGACGGGGTGAGAAAGTGGCCATAGAGGGGAAAGAGAGAAAGACAGGCTTAGTTGGATGGGGGTTGTGAGTGCCCCGCTGGCTGACTCCTGACTGAGGTGGTGACTCTCCCGTTTGGACACAATGGGGACTGTCATGCCATGGTCTTCTGTGGTCTGTGTTGTGAAGCTATATATAGAACCATCATTAGCTTCATCGTCATCATCAACAACACCACATGATGGACATAATAGTGTTTTTCTCAAGTTTGAGCAGTTGATCTAAACAACTTGAATTAATGACGATAGATTGCCGATTATTAATGTCTGTCGTGGTCAGCTGATGGACAGTACAAAGATGATCAGTTTCCTCTGTTCATTGTCATCAAAAGGGTGCTTCTCCTGATTCTGTCATTCTCAGGTTCTCAGGTACTCTAATGCCCAGACACACAGGCCTTTCCGCTGGAGACCATCTTCTTCAGCCTCTTCTGGGCCCGTAACAAACTCATACTCACAGGTTTTTAAAAAAGGGGGAAAGGCATTTTAGGTAGACACCCGGCCCCATGTTTTGCACTGTGGTACAGCATCTTATGGTACAAAATTAACTAGCTAGCCCTTGACCCTGGCAAGGTCCAGTGTTCAGTAAGCTCAACGAACTTGAAGGAGCCTACAGGAGAATGAGTCAGGTAGTTGGCTCGGGTACTGGGGGCAGGACAGAGAGGTCCCGTTAGTCAGCTATTGGTTGAGGTTATTGCTGTCAATGCCGCAGGTAAACGCCATTGTCTGTCTCCCAATGTCACCTCTTCCTCTGATTTTTCTGTGCTCCATTCTGTCCATTCTGTGCTCCGTGCACTGTTAACAAAGGGATGTGTAATTGCTATAACAAAGGGATGTGTAATTGCTATAATAAAGGGATGTGTAATCGCTATAACAAATGCTGAATGTGCTGTTAATCCGGTTGCCCTATACAGAAGTACAAGCCTTTAGCACAAGAGAAAATGTTGTATTGGAATGCCGGGGTGGGCGAGCAAGACAGAAAACATTATCCTAGTGGGTGAAATATCTGCAAGGTTAATACAACCAAGGAAAAATGTATCTTCTGCCCGTCCACATTAAGAAAAAGTATATATTCTGCCTAGAGGTTAGGTTTAGGGTAACATTCGCAACAAGGGTTAGGCTTACAATTAGGATTAGTGATACAGTTAACCTTGCCTAGGGTTAGGTTTAGGTGGGGGTTGAAGTTAGGTTGAGGTTACAGTTAGTTGTTAAGGAAAATACGATTTTGAATGGCTATAATGTTTGGGGTCCTGACAAGGATTATGAAATGTGAAATGAGTATAGTGTGAGTGAGAGATATGCTGATAAGATTGCCAAGATTTCCTTCCCAGACTTCCCAGAAAAGCCCAATAAAAGATAAGAAGATTTTTTCTTCCCTCAAAATCCAATCTCTTTTTTATCTTAATGTTATGTTCTTCTGAATCCTTATGGGTTCTCCTTTGAGTTGGTCTGCTTGGTTATGGTTTGGCTTGGCATGAATGTTTTCTGTTTGTGTATGCTCTTTCTCTTTTCTATATGACTCCAATGCAGCATTGTTTTTTGTTAAGTAAATGACACCAGTTTATTGCCAAGTCAAATCTTATGGAGCTCATGAAGTATGGTTTTATAATAACACAAATCTTTCAGCGCTCAGGGAGTGATTTCCCTCAGAATGTTCTGCCAACCCAGGCACTTTTCAAAGCAGCAGCTTATTGATTTACAGCTGGCATTACACACCAGATGTCGTAAATAAATTAAAACATAGAGACAAATCAAAAATCTGTGTGTAACCTGCCGATCGCTCTGTGTCACGCTGCTGAGATGTTTCGGGGAGTCTGGTCTGTTTCCTGGTTTCTCGTTTTGGCGATCTGAACCAACTAAACTGCTGTGGAAAAGTTGACAGTGTTAGACGAGTTGAGGTCATTGTAATTACATTTACCCGGGAATGGTGGCCAGGGAATCCCTTCGGGAGACATGGACATGTTGAGGTCATGACCTTGAAAGAAATGACATCACTGGCTGGGTGAAATAGTGAGATAAAGAGTGAAAGGGGATGACAGTGCAGTGAGTAAGTACGACTCACATACAGTTTGAAACCAGAAACTCACAGTAAATGGCAACATATCATGTTTATAGAAAAGCATTTCATTCCTTTTATTAGTGCACACAAATAATGTGCAATAAAATGTCTCAAAAAATATTGTAATTTGCAAACAGCAGGGCAAGTCCAGGAACTCCGGAGTAAGCAGTTTCAGAGTGTTTCTTTTGCCAACACACTAGAACCACAAAGGTCTGATTTTGGCCACGTCTGCAACTCCTGTAAAGCCTCGGGGAGACGTGCGTGATTCTGTAACCGAATGTCATTCCCAAGGCCAGGATTTGAGCGTGTACTAAACAAGCCCAGACACTGATGCCCTCAAGAAATGCATGTAAACCCCCCACACCCACATACACCCACTCACACATACACTCACACCACACAAACATGCCCTCATACACTTGGTTCAGTGAGTGGTGGTGCGAATGTACAGATGCCATATCTTAATTTGATCATCCTGTTGTTGCTGGGATTTTCCATCCCAACTTCCGGCAAATATTCAAGGTTTAATGTCAGACTTAATTTGCCCTAGCAGAAATCCATCAAACATTATAATATACGCATTATTTCACATTTCCTGTTCCTAAGGGACTGTTTTTCTATATGGCCAACTGCGTCTAACTAACATCTTATCTACCTGTAAGCTCCAAGTTAGTGTCTTTGAGTGATGGAAATCGTGGTGGGTGTTGACGGGCTGCCACTACCTCATGCAGCTCAATTAGCAGTCTGCGGTCTGTGTGAGGCGCAATAATTACCACACATTTAATGTAGTTTACCTTAAGTAGTACATTCAAGAAACTCACTCCGAATATAGACTCTGCAATTTTCATGGTCTCATTTCGGCACAAATTACAATTGAATTGTTTGTGTAGCTCAGTTGTTTACTTGTAGCTAATATTTAGGTTATGGAAATGTGCAAGCCAGACTGTACAAATCCTTTATTTATACACTACACACACTAATATAGGCCACACTTATGAATGATATGATGTACATCCTCCGTCCTCCTCCATCAAAAATGCAATAAACTGACTGGTTAAAGTTTAGGTAAATCAGAAAAGACAGAAATAGGCAAATAACTAATCCCACACAGGAAAACTAGCACCACGGAAATCTTGTAGGTCTCTGTGACATTAAAATCCTCCTCAACTTGTTTTACCTCAAGGAAAGACAGAACATCTTCCACTCATCTTTCAGTCTGATAGTTAGCAGTTAGTCATCTTCTCAGTGCCTGTCAAACAGCTCGCTTCTTCGTCACTCCACATCACAGTGATGGACCAGGCCAAGTCAGGGGTGTCTTCATGCATTATCATGTGTTTACTTCAGTCTTCATGTAGGCACTTGTACATTAATAATTTGTTGCCTGTTTACAAGAAAATATTTTTTTACAGTATGTGTCATCATGGTGAGCTGTGATTGTATTAGTTTGTCTGTGTCCCTCTCAACTGTTTTCTGTTTCAACACATTTGCACAACCTATCGAGAACAATTTGCAAGAATAATCATATCAAATGTAATATTTTACGATGCTTTGCCTCTATACTTAGTTGATGTATCTCTGTCTTTATATTCAATAACATTTTTAATTTTCATCAGTTTTCATGTTTTTTAACCAGTTTTCTCTGTGCAATGTACAATGCTGCCAGCTCACATTTCCTTCCAATATGTACTGTACAAGTACAGTTATCCCGTCTCCCTAGCAGTTCATTTTGATCCTCAGATTTAATGGGGTCCTGGTGAATCCTTCAGTTTAAGGCGAGCGAACAGAAATAGCAAAAGAATGCCCAGCGGCTAGAGGCTCCCATCCATACTGACCCTTGTGTTGTTTGAAGAGGCCCCTCCAAAAGGCTGAGCAGGTGGGAGTGTAGGTGGTCCACTCCTGCTTACACACACACAGCTTTCATCTTCAGTTTCTGTGCGCATACAGACACACTCACAATGCCTGTTCTGAAAGACGACGTTTCATCCATACTGAAAACGACCGAAACAATATCCCTGCTGTTTTAACATGGAAATAAATAAACTATTGGGTTTGTCCCTTTCTTTTGACCCATTAGCATTAGCATTAGCACAATTGTTCAGTATCTCCATGGTACAGAGTAACTGTATACAGTCCACATCAGTGACTGATAATATTCGTAATGTTTGGATGCACAGACTCTATATTCCTCATTTTGAGGATTGATACCGTTTCTTAATAGGAATACCAGAACAGCACACCTGCAATTTTTCTGTCAACAATTCCTGTAGTTTCGGCCTATTAATCATTTGAAGAAGTGTAGCCCCATTAAACAAATGTGATCCCTTAACCCTCCCCTCTGTAACAATGACTAAGGGAGAGAGTTGCACACTCACTTTGTTGTTATTGTGATGCACCAGCAACAGGGCCTATCAAATAGTAATGTGGTTATTATATGATTGCCAGTTAGAACCTTCTTCCATCAACACCCAACAAGGTCCTGAAGAGACACATTTCAGACAAGGAAACCACATTCTGCTGAATTCTAAACAGCATTTAGACCATTAAATTGATTTTCTTCCACCGCCCAAAGGTCTGCCTGCTCAGTGCTTGCCGTGGCAACTACTCTTGTGACGGTCTGCCTTCCAGGTCCCCTGTGTGATGACAGGCCAAGTATTCATGTGTTAGATGTTACTTGGTTACATCTTCTCCCAAAACCATGACATTGAAAACCTCTGACTCATTCCTGTGTATGAAAGATTATATTGAATCCAGAGCTTGAACTGGTATTGGGAAAGAGGTTTTCTCATTAAGTTCACTAATGTAGATAAGTAGATGTGTATTTTTATGCTGACTCGCATTCAAGCAAGGATGTTGTGGATGATTGTATGCAGATGGATCCACAAGATATTCTTCAGCTGACTCTTACAATGCCGATCACCAAGACCTGCCCTTTCAGCACATGTGAGAAAACCATGAGCACATAAGACAGTAACATAAATACTTCCATACAGTCACACCGATGAATTGCCTACATTGCAAAATTAGTATTTCCGATTTCAAACAAAATTTCAACCCATTTAGTAAGTCAAAGATCCACTGGGACATGCTGTATGAAGTGTTGATATAAGGGTATGTGAGTTCTGTCCCCGTTGGACAGCTTGCTGTCGTGCTTGTCTCTCTCTGCTCAGGACCTGAGGCTCAGATGGCATTGAGCATCTGTCCTGTCAGACCACATCACACCGCCCGCCCGTAACCAGCCCTCACAAGCACCTGAGTGGTATCAGCCCTCTCAGAGTTGGCCATAATGATAGGCCACAGCCTCTTCTCTCTGTCTTTTGTACTCTGGCTTCTCTCCCTCTCTCTTCCTGTGGTTCTCTCCCCGCTCTCTGTCTTTTACAACTTGCACCTGCATTTGACCCTCCTCCTTGAAACGCTGATCTGGGTTACAGTTGGCCCTGCGATCCCTGGTCCGCCGTCTGCCCAGGCTGCCCACATCCACAACGCCTCGCAGCAGGAGGAACACATGAATTTGCTGCGTGCATGGAGCTACTTAGACAGCCCCCTGATACACATGTGGACTCCCCCCTGAACCATTCACACCACCACACATTCAATCAGGATCACAGAGAGGAACCATGTCCGCCGGCAGGTCATCTGCTGTATAAAACATAATCACATCAGCTCCAAGTACCCCCTCTCTCTCTCTCTCTCTCTCTCTCTCTCTCTCTCGGGTCTCATTCTGTCCTGTGTTTCTTCACATGTACCCCTGGTCTTTGTCTCCATGAAGGGCACTTCCTGTGCCACAGCAGTGTTGCCACTCTCACACAGGATGTAAAGGGGGCAAATAGGCTAAAGAAATTCACACCCTGTGTGTGCGCAGGTTTTACTATACTTGTGGGGACGTCTTTTATAATAGTAAAACATACCCTTTGGGGCAATTTCCACAATCCTTTTGAGGAAAACACTATTTTGGGCTGGTAAAAGTTACAGTTGTTTATATGCATAGGGCTAGGGTTTAGGAGTTAGGTTTATGGTTTATAGTTAGGTTAGAAGTTAGGTTAAGGATTAGGTTTAGAGTCATGGGTTGGGTTTAGATTCTGTTTCTGAATATGTGGATGATATACAAAAAGTGTTAACAGCCCTCTGTGCTCAAATATAAAAAACTTTTTTTCTAAAAGGTATTTAAACAGTTTTTTTATCCAGGGTCAGTTGGAGAGCTTTATTGCAGTGTGGGATGCCCACCATCTGATGCTGTGTTAGCCAACAAATGAAGATGCATCACAACCATCAGAAGAAACCAGGAAGTTGGAAACGCCTCAGAAGGAGATAAATGAGTCGTATACAGGGACCCAATGTGTAGTTGATCAGGGAAATAAGAGGTTATGGACACACCAAACCGGAGGAAGCAGGACAGAGAAAAAGTCATAGAGACCGAGAGGCAGACAGACCCTGTCTATGAATGGTTTTCTCTTCAGGACAGTTTCATTTGAATGTTTTCTTTCCCCCATTGCGGTTGTTCGTGTCCGAATGAAAACCTAGTAGACTTGATGAATATATGTTAGATAACACTAGGATTTGGGATTTGGGAGAACATTATATATTATTGGCCATGTTTGATATCAGTACTTTTCAATGGCCAAGACTATTGGCCAAGAGGTGATGTATACGTGTGTGTGTTTGGTGTTCGGGGTAAGGTGTGTTTGGTGTTAGAGGTGATGTGTGTGATGGTGTTAGGGTGGTTTAGTGTTCAGGGTGGTGCGTCTGTGTGTTGTTGGTGATTGTGCGTGTGCTACAGAATATGTGGGGATACCCTGAGCCCTCGGAACAGAAAGTTTTGTGTATAGCTGTGCTCAACAATCAATAGCATCACTACTGTAAGCGATAAAAGAGCAATGGTTTGAAGTGTGTGTGCTGCCTATGTATGTGTGAAAGTGTGTGTGGGCTGCAAGGCCACCCTCTGATCGTCTCCTTGGCAGCCGCTATGCTGAAGTGCACTCTGGGTGTTCAAGAGGCCTCCCATAACAAGAGATAAAAGACACACACAAACACACACACACACATACACACACACACACACACATTCTAAATGGTTGACAAGCTCTTTTGGTTGGGAGTCTTGGCAGGACCCAGAATCATCTCTCCAAGGTTGTGTGTAGAGTTATGATGCCCCCCCCCCCACACACACACACACACACACACACACACACACACACACATGACACACTCCCTCCCCTTCACTTGTTTGATGTGGTCTTTGGAGAATCCTGTTTAAAGAAATTCTTTTCTGGCTTTGAAGTCTCTGTTTCCCTTTCTTTTTCAAGTCTTTTATCTTGTGATAGCTGGGTGAGAAAAAAACAGATGGAGATGAAATTGGATACTTGTCCTACATACACTATTCACCTTGCGATATGAACCAGAGCCGTTTCTCCAGTAGACACTATTGTTTGGTTCAGGAATGGGTAGCTACACGCCAACCTCGCGAGCACTGGGATTTTACCGTTGACAGGATTCTTTTGATACAAATGCCTTCGGTAAACTGTTTTGATGTCATTCCAAGCATTTATCAAACATTGTTATGAGGGCTGGAGTCTGGAACTTCTCCTGGTATACTTAGTCAAATACAGTGGGTGTCATTTTGGGCTTTTCACTGTAAAAAGACAATTACTTCAAAGGTCTTTCATCTGTGGCTAAAGTACATTTCTGGTCTTCGACATGCTCCAGTTATTGCATGTTATTCAGTTTCAAGAGGGTGACAACAGTTTAGAAAGCTCACTGTACGAAGACACAAGGACATGTATACCCATGCACTGTTTTACCCATGCCGTGTTTTAAAGCACAGTCCTGACAGCAACACTGCTTTGACAGTACTGAGTATTTTTCTGCGGTTAGTTCCTACTCTTAGTCTGTTTTACACTTCAGTGACAAGAACAGTAAACTCTACTTTAGTTGTAGTTCATGAGCAGAAACAATTCCCATAATGGACCATGATTATATACAGAGCCTTTCAAAATAATTGGCAAAACGGCATTGTTGTTTATACTTACACTCAAAATACATGCCGCAATTTCAAAGATGTTGTCAGAAGAATGGATTATCTAGGCAGAGGGGAAATGCTCAGTTGTAATTGAAACATATTTGTGAACAAAATCGGAGAAAACTATTTCTTAATCACAAATTGTTTTCTAAAAAAATGTGTCTCACGAATACTGGCACCCCTGCATTTACAACTTAATGCAGTCTCCCTTTGCCAAGATAAACACTGAATCATCTATAATGTTTAATGAGGTGGAAGAATATAACAAGGGATCTGAGACCATTCCTCCACACAGAGTCTTCAAATCCTTTAGAGTCCTTGTTCGAGGGCTCTGCTATTCAGCTCACACCACAGGTTATCCATTGGGTATAGATCAGTGAGACATTTTCGTTTGCATCTGGAGGAATGCTTTGGAAAAACCAACAACAACCCAGCTTTAGCCATCTGAAAAATCTCCTTTTACTTTGTACTGGATGCCATGTACCCTAAAAAGGTCCTCAGTGCCTTTGAAAGCAAGAGATCCCAACAACATCACGTGTTCACTACCACACTGCACTGTAAGGATTAGGTATGTTTTGCATGACCATCCTTCTTGCTATGCCAAACTCACCTCTATTTATGTCTCATCTGACCAAATAACACAGTTCAAGGCCATTTCGAAACTTCATATTTCTTGCTCTCCAACTCTTGTTGTCTTGCTTGTGTTTCAGTGAATATATTTACAGAAGATTGCCTGGCTTATTCAATGAAGTTGTCCAAGTCCAGATGTAGGAAAGCATACCCAAACCATGACAGTGCCACCACCATGTTCAAACATTGGTATGAGGTTCTTATTATGGAAAACAGTTTGGTTTTCACCAGACATAACAGGGACTGTGTCCCCCAAAAATGTCTACTCATCTGTTTATTGAAATTTTGTGCCTGGGAGTAGAGTTCTGCATAACAGAGGCCTGTGAGGTAGGGCGTAAAGAAGCCTTTACTCAGGTTCCTGCCTAATAATGCATGTTTGTATTTTAATGTTCTAACAATTTTAAACATACCATTTAGTGAAACAGTGGAGGTAATTTAATAAATTGCTTGATTAGCCTTTTCAAGGCTGATTAGCCTTCTTTATAGAAATCAGACAGTGTACAAAGGTTCCTAAGTCAGTAGAGCTCACATTAATATAGTTTATGTAAGTCATGTGTCACAGCCCTTTAACAAACTTTACAGACCATATTCCCCAAGTAGGACATAAGGCTAGTAACCGAGGTAGACTTAGGAAGAGGATGCGGAATGGAGGGACAGAGAGAGTGGGAGTTCTAGGTGGTACAGGAGGAGTAGAGGGGGAGGGGGGAGTGGACGGAGAGAGTGGGCATAGGAGTTTAAGAGGAGAAATTGATGGTGGGGGACGGAGGGGTGAGATATGGGTGTAAGAGGAGGCGATGATGGAGAGAAGTGGGGTTTGCCATGTCATGTGCGTCAGT
>JACXGJ010008555.1:0-26786 GCA_016801105.1 Esox niger | reverse complement strand
GTCCAGCCGACCGGCATTCACCTGCCCTGTCCAGCCGACCGGCATTCACCTGCCCTGTCCAGCCGACCGGCATTCACCTGCCCTGTCCAGCCGACCGGCATTCACCTGCCCTGTCCAGCCGACCGGCATTCACCTGCCCTGTCCAGCCGACCGGCATTCACCTGCCCTGTCCAGCCGACCGGCATTCACCTGCCCTGTCTAGCCAACCGGCATTCACCTGCCCGTCTCATTAATTACTGTTGTTGTTCTGTTCTCCTGCATAAATCAACAAGTGTATGAGGAGACACACACCCACCTGATAAAACATTTACAGGCTTGGCTTTAGTTTACACATGTCTGTATATACATTACAACTCTTTACCAGATCAATCATGGTATCACTTTTATCCAAGTGTGGATATTTCGCAAATTGCTTTCATTTCTAATTTGTAAGAATGTCGAAGTATAAAATGAGTAACTACTTTCAATTCCACTGAAGTTCACAGCAGTCAAAATGAAGTCTTTCATTTGATGTAACTGTCCACTGTGTGTTAAATCCCCAATGAAGCAGTCACACTTTTTTTACAGATGAAACAGAAAACCTTTTGATCCATCCAGCCCTATTCGGCCATTATCTGGGAGTCTGTCAGGTCATTATAAACGTCTCCGCGACCGTAAAGTTAACTGGATAAAACAACAATGGCACAAGCCGGAGTGGAAAAAGTCACCCGAGCAGAAGGAAAGCAATCAATCCAATGAGATTTAAGTGTCTGGAGGATTGTAAACCCCTCAAACAGAGGAAATGGCCGTGGTCCGTTCAGCATATCACACTGTATTCAGCTGAATCCCAACCTGCCTGTTCTTCCTGGTCCCCCCTGTCAGAGAGCATGTTGAGGACGGCCAGCAGTCCAGACAGCCTGCGATCCCGAACCCCCATGATCACACCCGACCTGGAGAGCGGCACCAAGCTCTGGCACCTGGTGAAGAACCACGACCACTCTGACCAGCGCGAGGGCGACCGCGGGAGCAAGATGGTGTCTGAGATCTACCTGACCCGTCTGCTGGCCACCAAGGTGAAGCGGTAGCGCCGTATCTAAACACACACACACACACACACAGGCAAACACACGCTGACACCCCCCCAGGTAAAAGACAGCACCCAGTAGCCTTCGCCAGCGTCAACCTGATTCTTCCGACAGCCAGCTCACTCATTGACCTTTGTCTCCCTGGCGACTGGCTCAGAGGCTCATTAACATTTTTCCTAACCTTTTGCATGAGGAGGTGCAGCTTCCAAACGCTCCGCTGTGTCTTAATTAGCAACCTGACCTTTGCCTATCGAGCTGTTTGGTGTTCCGGATGGGGGGGGGGCGTCTTCATAGGTCCAAAACCCATCCACTGGTACCCTCAAAGCAGTGTTTGGGAAATGATTCATTGGGAGCCATAGCGGAACTGTGTTTTTGTTTAAACCAACCCGACACAAACACACATCTGATTTGACATCACAGGCTAGAGGATGGGTTGAGTTGTTGCTGTGGAGGCCGGGCTGGAACACGGGCTTTGCACCAAGTCTGGGGTGGACTCTGCTTGTATAGAGTCGAGGCTACCGGCCAGGGGCATTTCTCTCATTGTAAAGGGTAGTATCTGTTTGACAGGTATAGTTTGTTGGGGAAGTCTAATGGCTTTCTTGAAGTGAATCATTTGTTGGAACCACTTTTAGTAATGTTTCATTTAGCTGAGGTGTAGGTTGGTCTGTCAAAACAGGAGGAGGGTAAATGAGAAAGTGTCAAATGTGATTTGAAAGAAACAGGCTTTTTTACAGAGAAAATGTCTCCATACATGGACTGATGAACCTTTCCAGTTCAACTTGTGGAAAGTAGTGAGTTATACAGTACATAACTTCATGGAGTAGTGAGTTATACAGTACATCAATTCATGGAATAGTGAGTTATACAGTACATAACTTAATGAAGTAGTGATTTATACAGTACATAACTTCTTAAAGTAGTGATTTATACAGTACATAACTTCTTAAAGTAGTGATTTATACAGTACATAACTTCTTGAAGTAGTGATTTATACAGTACATAACTTCATGAAGTAGTGATTCATACAGTACATAACTTTATTAAGTAGTGATTTATACAGTACATAACTTCATTAAGTAGTGATTTATACAGTACATGCCTTCATTAAGTAGTGACTTATACGGTTGATATCTTTATGAACTAGTGCTTTATTCTGTACATAACTTTGTGAACTAGTGCTATATTCTGTACATAACTTTGAACTAGTGCTTTATACTGTATATAACTTTGTGAACTAGTGCTTTATACAGTTGATAGTTTTGTGAACTAGTGCTTTATACTGTATATAACTTTGTGAACTAGTGCTTTATACAGTTGACAGCTTTCTGAACTAGTGCTTTATACAGTTGACAGCTTTGTGAACTAGTGCTTTATACAGTTGACAGCTTTGTGAACTAGTGCTTTATACAGTTGACAGCTTTGTGAAGTCGCTACTAGTCTCTCTGATCACGTGTCTCTGCCTGTCCCCACCAAAGGGCACTTTGCAGAAGTTTGTGGACGACCTGTTTGAGACCATCTTCAGCACGGCCCACCGGGGCAGTGCCCTTCCACTCGCCATCAAGTACATGTTTGACTTCCTGGACGAGCAGGCGGACAAACACTCCATCTCTGACTCAGACGTAAGACATACGTGGAAGAGCAACTGGTGAGTGGGTTCAGGGCAGCTGGCGTGCAGGCGTGTGTGTGACAGCGTGTGTGTGGGACATGGAGGCGCAGGTGGCGTGACAGCGTGTGTGTGGGACATGGAGGCGCAGGTGGGGTGACAGCGTGTGTGTGGGGCATGGAGGCGCAGGTGAGGTGACAGCGTGTGTGTGGGGCATGGAGGCGCAGGTGAGGTGACAGCGTGTGTGTGGGACATGGAGGCGCAGGTGGGGTGACAGCGTGTGTGTGGGACATGTTTGATGATAGTATTTGCCTGCTGGTGTTTGGTGGGGATGAGTGTTTGGAGAATGTGAGTGAGGAGTTTAGACTGCGGATGTGCATGTAGTCGTATTGATGTTCTCACTAAGACATGTTCCCCGTCTCTGTCTCCACCCACCAGTCTTCCTCTGAGGTTCTGGGTGAACGTCATAAAGAACCCCCAGTTTGTGTTCGATATCCACAAGAACAGCATCACGGACGCCTGTCTGTCCGTGGTGGCTCAGACATTTATGGACTCCTGCTCCACGTCTGAACACAAGCTGGGCAAAGACTCTCCCTCCAACAAGCTGCTCTATGCTAAAGACATCCCCAACTACAAGAACTGGGTTGAACGGTAGGGATCTAGGCAGAGTTCAGTGGGCGGCCATTTTGGATTAGGTTAAAAATGTCAACTGCAATCAGAATGTAGCACTAAGTGTGGCATTTGCTTGGTCGCCTTTTTCAGCTGACTTGATTGGTGGGTTTAATATGTCTGTAATAGAAAGGCAAGCACGCCCCTATAATGACATTTTCATTGGGTTTTAAGCACTTTGTGTAATTCGACTAGAAAAGTGCTATACAAATATTGTTATGTTTTGGTTGGAAATGAATGACATCTCAGTGTTTCCCTCTCATCCGTCTCTGTTTACCTTCTCTCTCATCGCCCTTCATCTCCCCCATCTCTCCCCCTTTACCCTGTATCCCGTTACCCTCGGTGTCCTCTCTGTCTCTCCCTACCCTCCCTCTGTCTCTCCTGTCTCCTGTGGTTTTCTCAGGTACTACTCAGACATCTCCAGGATGCCTGTCATCAGTGACCAGGATATGAGTGCTTACTTGGCAGAACAGTCCCGCCTGCACCTCAGCCAGTTCAACAGCATGAGCGCCCTGCACGAGATCTACTCCTACATCGTCAAGTACAAAGACGAGGTCAGGACCATGTCTCCTGTTAGTTTTTTGCGTGGTTTATCCACCGCTCACCCTGCTTTAGAATTAAGCACACCGAAGAACTGCTTTGGTTATCGCATGTGTCTGATGTGTGACATGTCCTAACTGACGTACACGCATCTAAAAGACGCAGCGATTTAATGAGAACAGTCGTTAAACCAGAGAAATATACTGCTACTGGTGTTTTCTTCTGGATTGTCACCATTATGCTGTCCGTGTCTGCTGGGAGAACTCAGGAGATCGAAGCCTCGTTTCATCATTAGAACAACTTCAGTGTCTTAAATAACCATTAGCTTTCTCAGTCACCTGGAGTATATTTCAGCGATCCCAGACCCTGAACCAAATGTCTTTTCAGACGGTTTTAATTCAGTTGCAGTCAAGCATTCACCTTTAAAACAGGTGTGAGGGTGAAAATTTGATCTCCCAGTTGACTGGGTTAAAATAAATGTTGCATAGACCAGGGCTTGTAAGGCAGACACAGCACCTGGCTGACAGTCATTCAGTCAGCTGATACGTTCATGTTTAATCACAACCGTACTGGACAAACCCACTGACATTGAATAGATCCCAGGCAAACTCCGGGATTCAGGACTTTGTTCACCCTCTGGTGCTCAGACTTTCCTGGGTTGAGGTTTTATTTGATGGGACGCCGCAGTGGGAGGGATCTTAGACCATTCCTCTGCACACAATCTTGGTACTGATGTGATTTTTATTCAAAACTCTCCCTCAGATCCTGTCAGCTCTGGAGAGGGACGAACAGTCGCGCAGGCAGAGACTGAGAAGCAAGCTGGAGCAAGTCATTGACACAATGGCCCTCGCCAGCTGAGGACTGACCCTTCACCTCGGCCTCATCTTCCTCTTCTCCATCTTCCACTCTCCTCACCCAGAGGAAACAAAACTCAGACAGCGTGGTTTTCACCCCCCCTCCCCAAAGCACGTGGTGTGGCGCTATTGCGAGGGTGGAACACAGCACACTGAACAGAGGGGATTCAGCAGTACTGGGCGGGCCTGTGTGTGTGAGTGTGTGTGTAAATGCAGGTCTATATATATATATGTATATGCGTGTGTGTGGGTCTGTGTCAGACACCAGGAAGCTTGACGTTTTGTCACACACACACACACACCGGGAGACAGCATTATCGGAAAGCATTTTGATTATCGTTGCTGTTGTCGTCGTGGTTCCTGCTTTTTTATGTCTGTTTTCCTGAGTTTTGTCGTCGTCAAAGCCATGTCTTGGATCGCCAGGATGGGACAATTGAAATGGAATTCCATTTTGGCGTCACAACCCAAACAGCATTGTTTACCTTCCTCTGAGCCAGTGGAAAAGTCTCCTGGAGTTATGTGACTGTAGGAGTCGAAGGTCAAAGACATTAATTTTTTTGGTATCGTTTTTTGTATTAAATGTAATCAACTGCCCACTTGGATCTGTCGCCACCTGTGTTACTGCTGAATTTGCACAATATACAGAAATGTTACGAAGGAAGACTATATAGATATATATATAAATACAACATTTTTAAAGAAACACTTTTTTTGTTTCTTCCGTTTTAAACCGACAAACACACTGAAAAGAAAAACCATCAACAGCGGTACTTTGATTTGATAGTTTCAGCAAAAAAAAAAAATATCTACATAGGAAAAAAAAACATGAAAGTAACAAACAAGTCGTCCTGTGCCATGTTTTCTTTGAATGTTGTTTAGTGCAAAGACATTTTGTTAGATGGAACATGCTGACATATGATTTAAATATGAACATGCCTAGTGACTGAACCGTGTGATCTATAGAAGATGTGGTGATCAATGTCTAGAGAGGCAAGGACCTGCTTTGGCCCTTGGCATGATGCCAGGAAAGGCCTCTGCACGTGTCACATTTCTGAATGGGAACATTGGGCTGCGTGGGTCCTCCAGATTATCAAGAAAGTGTTATTTCCATTCTCTTGTGTCACGGTTTTCGACAAGCGAACACTCATGGAAACCGTGCTTCTATTCCTACACACTTCAGATGGAATCTAGTATTGAGGTACAGTGTTCTCTTCCAGGGCTAAACCATTTGACAGTTTGGTGCTACTGTACAGTGATTTATCAGTGGACACCATTGCGCTCCTTGAACCAATAACCACCTGTAGGCTACCCCACCAGCAGTTAGAATCACCACGTCGGAATGGATCACGCATGCTGAGTGGGGTCAAACTAGTACAGCCGTGGACGTGACACAACATCCACTCTAACCAACACACAACCTAAAGTGACATATCGGGGGAGAGAGGAGGAAAATTATCCCAACTTAATACCTGGGATTCCGTCTAAACAAGTGTCCTGACTGCCACCCAAATCCAGCCTGCTTCAGTAACTCTTCCTCAGACCGTACTACATCAATTGCCAAACGTGCTGTAGTCCCAGGCTTGGCCCACCTCTTAACCACAATGGTATTAGCCTGTAAATATGTCAGCATTAACTAGCCTGGCGTTATAAGGGTTAAGGAAGTATCTTAACAGGGTCAGGTGGGGCTTTATAAACCTCTTAGTATGTGGAGGCCCTAGGCCTGTCCCACACTGGTTTCTTCCCAATGCTATTATGCGGATAATAAGCAAGGTGATGGCAGTGAAGAGAGCTCCCTCTCTCCTAACCCAGAGATAGGAGACAGGCTGGGGCTTTAGCTCTCGCCCACAGGGGGTGGAGGCTCTGGATGGTAGAGGCGCCATCCTCTCATTAGCAACACAACGCTAAGTAATCCCATAGACCCACTGGCCCCGGTTCCTATCCAAACAAGCCCGGTTGGCTTAAGCTGTTTTTAATACTTCTACTTATATTTAATACATTTTTATTCTCTTTTCTTTTCCCTTTTTTTGTTGATGTTTTACTGTTTTGAATTTGTGGTGAGATTTTCTTTTTCTCCAGTTTTCTCTGCTTGCCGAAAACCAAACTGTGGTCTGTAATGTATTTTTGGTTGAACTTTGATTTTGTAAATTGTATTTACTTTGTTGTTGTTTTTTCACGAAAACAAAATGAAGCTTTTGGCAAACCCTTTTTTTCATCAGGTTGTTTTTCTTGTATATCTTTTTGAAAATGTAAATGTGCATTATACGGTACGCCTAAGATGAAGACTTCTTTGGTTTATCTGAAGTTGAAGTACTTGACCGATCTAAAGGTTTATTTTTCTGATCTCTAGGATCAGTGGAAAACATTGCCTCAGATACACATCTTTTTTTTTCTTTTCAGACAGAATAAGTGACTTGCTGCTTTAATCCATTTATTATTTTATAACTATCAGGGCTATCGTGTTACTCTGATCAGAAATGCTGTTGCAATTCACTGAATGCCAGGTTCCATCACACCACTTTGCAGAAATGAAGGAGAAACACCCCTGAATCAACTACTAATTGGGCCACCTGGAATCACCCCCACTAATCCCTCTAAAGTACATCAGGGCCCTGGTCGGAATGAGGGCACAGGAAATAGCATCCAGTTTTTGGACACAAACAATGACAAACATATCTGTTCTATGTTCCTGTAGTGTCCTTGTCTACATATCAGGCGGTAACCGTGCAGGAGCCAGGCTTGGGTTTGACTCTCAGAGCAGCATCTATACAGGCAGATCTGTGTAAGTACCTGAACATTTGGCACGACAGCACCCAAAATTGTTTACAAAACCGTGATGCTTTAAGAGCCAAAAACAGCCCATCCAGGAACCAGAACCGAGTCCATATTAGCACAGCCTCACAGGAAACGGGACATGGGATTTCACTGAGACAATTCTCATTTCTAATGTGCTCGGATTGAACCACTTTCCAAAGTTAGGTTCTGTGGACAAAAAAGTTGATTTTCAAGCATCCGTGTGCCTGACAAGTATTTTGTTGGTGAAAAAGCATTGCATTTGGAAGGAGTTTTGACATAACAATCATCTATTTTTTAACAACTGTATAAACTGCAAACATATTCCCCAAACATGCTTAGTCTGCTTTACAGGGTAAAATAAATGCACATTTACCTAAGTACACATCACTTTTTGCTGTGTCTGAATTTGTTGGTGCTTCTTGATGATCAGTATATGAAATGTATGGATACTGGTCTTCAACACTCCAGAGCTCAGTGATTTGTTAATGAGAGGCTTAGGGATCATCAGCATTGTGCCCATGGGGAAAGTACATTGCACACTGTCCCTAGCTCTTTCAAGTGTGTTTCTCCCATTACTGTTTATGTTGACACAGCTAATTCTCAATTTCTCAGGACATTGCCTCTGTTCTTTGATGACATTCTTTAAGTTGTGTCAATGTCACGCCCTCCAGTCGAGGATTTTTAGCTTCTTTAGCATTTGCATGACTGCTTGAGTTTTCTAACAAACTGCTTGGCAAGTCCAGAAGGCTCCTACGTGACAATTCATAGTTATGCTTCTACTTCCCTATCATCATTTGTCCCTGTTTGTCTCTATGGTGATTGACTTGTGTTGGTGTCATTAAAGTGGTAGATGTACAGCATGTCCATTAATTAGGTAGCAACATGGCTGTTTGATGAGACAATGAGGATTGACACTGCCCAATGTCATAGGACCAACATAATGCTGTCACAGGACCAACATAATGCTGTCACACAACCAACATTGTGCCTGTCAAAATGTTTCATGGATTGCCCAAATTACGACGCATGAATAAGAAAACAGTTGACGTTTGGTGGACCATCTTCGGTCATTTAACAGCATTGTGTCTATCAACCTAGATGCCGTGGACTGTTATGACCATCTCTCTGAATCTTACATTAGCTGGACATTAATCTTCCCGTGAACCGTCTACACAAAAATAACAGTTTAGGCCAGTTTCCCTTTCCCTGATTACAACTTCCTGTATGAGCAAGCTCATTCAATAGAGATTCGACAATCTTTTTTGTCCAGGCATAGGCTTAGTTCTTGTCTAGGAATCTGTCCCATAATCCCATCCAGTAATCCCTCCACATATTATTAATGCCCTGATTTGAAAGATCCCAACAATGTATTTTCCTCCTTTAATTTTTCCCAAACTCTGGCAAATTCTCAGTAGTTGTTATTTTTCCAAATGTAATCTGCATAGGAATCAAGTGTGCAGGTTAACGTTCACTGTGTAAATATTCTGTTATTTCCTATTTTGCAGATTTACTACTTGTAAATAAACACGCATCATGGAGAAATTAAACATTTTTTGCTAAACAAAATGGTGTTTTGCCTTTCTTTGGGGTGTTCAGAAGCCCGGGGTGGGGGTTGGGGGTGGCTGGAATGAAATGACTCCTGGCTTTCACAATAACACGAGAACAGAGGCATGCTTAAAAATAGATGACTGTTATGCAGTGAGCTGCAACATGCCTACACAGTGCCAATCCAGCAATGGACAAGCAGAGTGTGGGGTAATGGACAGGTCAGGATGTGTGAATCGATGCCAGGTTTAAAACGGCAGCATAAAAGTTCTGTTGTCAGGAACCCGGGTTCTGATTTGCACATTTGGTCCGTGGGCCTGATAACACACCTGGATTTAGGCAGCTGGGAGACCATTCTTCCTTGCAGGTCCTCTCAAACCCTCTCGGACTGAATGCTGAGTGTTGGACTGTGATCTTCAGTTCCTCCCCACTGATGTTCGGTTGGGTTCTGGTATAGACTGCATTTTAATAAGGCTGTGTACACTTCTGGTATTCAGTGTATTTGTCTGCAGTGCTCCAGCTGCTTGGATCTGCAATATTCCGGCAAACACGTTACGTATACCGGATGTACTGGTACTTGTAGTATGGGGTTGTTGCAAACGTTATTTACAAACAAATAAATACAGTTACCGAGTCAGAACATACTGTTTTAAAGAAGAGAGAAAAAAATCCCACCAATTTCCCAATTGGTTAGGGACCTGTGGAAGGTGCATGGTAATCTGTTGGTAGTATAACCATGGCATTTGTTTATCTTTCTTACCACCTCATTCGCAACACAATTTCATATTGGGCCCAAGTTGCACCTTCAAAAACAGCATGTTATTGAAGCTCCTCTGGACCAGTTAAATCCCCCATGCCTTATTCTATTTATTCTCCATACTCGAGCTTAACGTCAGCACTTCTCCCCAAACCAGCATAAGGAACCAATGAGCCAAGATAGACAGAAAACGTTATCGTTTGCACCATGTGTAACCAGCCGGGCTAATTCAATTAAAATTATTTCAGAAAAAGAACGCTGAAATTGCGTAATGGTCATGGGAGCACTAAATCTGGTAATGATCCTGTCAGAGGCAAGTGATGTCTCCGCGTTAACGTTGTGATGAATTCCGTTTGTGGTTGTGTTTGTGTGTCTGCATATAAAATGTTGTTGCTCGTTAATAAAGACATGAGCTGTTTTCGTCTTCTCTAATCTCGTTTAGTTACAATTCAAACGGCTGAGCCATGCAGTTTGTTTATGTTATTATCGCATACTGAACCAAATTAAATTGGAATTCTATTTTTCGCTGAGGACTCTTGGTATATCTGTCAGAGTGGATCACGTCAGAAGTTTAGCGTAACCAAAAACCATTGGCGGCAGCGGTAGCCTATCTGGGGCTTTTGAGGAACGTTGTGTGGTTCAGTTGTTCCCTGCAAGGCCGATGAGACAGGCATGACCGGTCTGTGGGATGCTACGAGCTGGATTACTGTCAGTGTTCTACTTAACAAGGTGCACTGAATCGGTCAAGTGTGTGTGTGTGTGTGTGTGTTTGTACGTGCGTGCGCGCGTGTGTGTGTGTGTGCGTGCGCGTGCGCTGCAGGTATATCAACCACAAATCCCTTTTACCCACATCTCTTCCCCGTGTAATCACTTCAGCCAGGCATAACTCTATCTACACATCCATCTATTAGCCACCATTGAGCAGTAACTGCGCCTGTCCAGGGATATTCTCAAGCAAGAGATCGCTTGCAGAACAACATTTGTGTTGCGAATGTCATACTGAATGACGCGTCAGCGTCTCGAGCTACAGTAAAGCCTTCGGTTTAGCTCAATACAGAGTTACAGCGTGCAGGATAACCGGATTTAATGTTGGTATAACATGGATTAAGGACCAACAGGGTGACTCTCAGATTAAATGACGGAATGAAACGTAGTAGACACGTATTTTTCAATATAATTAAACAAGCCTGGATGTGTACATTGTTACTACCTAGTTCCATTATTAATGAGTGGTTTACAACAATGTATGTGAAACATAATGAATTTCTAAAGTTTAATTTAATCAGATATGCTTTATCCCATCACCGCGAGGGAGGTTTTACATTGTTATAACTGCAATAGGATCAAATCCACCAGCGTCTCCTTGTACTGCCTGATCACGGACACTCCCTTTGGACCACCAATTTAATAATCCTGATGAATTGTCTCTCTTTGTCAGTCTGCTACAGTATCGACCGGGGATTAGTTTGTAAAATCACAAAGGCTTTTCCGAGTCTTTGGTGAGCTTGGATCCACTCCTATTTTTGTTCAACGGGTTGCGATTCCCTTTTCTTATTGGGATAGACGCGTTCGAAAAGCACCGATTGAGATGTACAGTGAAGTGAAATCTAACCTGTAATCACCCCCTAATTCTCCTTGAGCCCCTTTTAACCCCTTCATCATTCCCTCCTCCTCCTCATCATCTCCACTGGACTATCCCTGCCACCCCTTCCTTTGGTGAAAGGTGGTTCACGCGGGCGTTTGGCTTTTCCAGCTGTCGGATTCGCCTGTCTTCCTTTCACGTGATGGGGTCAGCCCCCTGTTGAATGGGAGGCGTCAGTCCGATTACCCGGAACAGTCCTCACACCTTCACTCATGGATGGAGAGCTAAAAGAAAGGGGCAGAGGGCGTGGGGAGGGGAGGGGAGGGTGGGGTGGGTGGATGGGTGTGTGCGTGCGTGCGTGCGCAGGCAATACGGTAATGCACAGAAATTCCCTAACCAGCTACTGCTGTCTTCCATTTAATCACGCTCACTTCTGTTGACTCTTTTGCATCCAAATGGAACATTCTAGAATTGCTAATGGCTAGAGAACTAGGCATTACAAACACAATGCAGCTGTCTTTGATCTTGGAGATGTGCCTCATCCTTTTTCCATTTCTTAAACGTGTCTTTTGGGTTTTCAATTAAATTCGTTTGAAAGGCCTTTCCGGTGAAAAAGAGACTATTGTGAGTGAGCAGCAAATAAATAGTATACCTTTGGAATTGCACTTCTGGAGAAATTAGAAAATTCCCTCAAGAAGTTGAACTATAAAAATGGGTACCGATTTCTTTTTTTATATACTGATGTATACTTTAAATTGAAACAGTAGGGCAGTCCTGATTCCTATCAGGCGCTAACAGTGCGCTTTAAGAAAACCCTGAGGTTTTACACATTGTCTGAATATAGGTTGTCCATCACCCTTTCCTGGCTGTTGTCACTTTGATGTCACCGCTTTGACTTAACGAGCAGCAATCATGAATTAATTAATAGTTACAGTTTGGGGGTGCATTTCAGACAGAAGACTGTGATCAAGTGCATTCTGGGACAAAGCAGATAAGGCGGGCATACCGCATGGCAATTAAACTAACGCACTGGCTTTTAATTAGTCCAATTAATGAAAGATATGTTGAGGGGGGTTATAGACTGATCATCAAATACAAGGAGATGTTGAGTTCAACTTCCCCCATCACCTTAACATCCACCCTTTAATACTGTGTTTGAGATAAGACAGTCACAGCCAGGTTATTCAACAGAATGGGTTCATTCCATTACCATGCTGATTCACTGATAATGTTTGGCAGGGTATTTAGACTGGTCACGTATAACTCATGCATATTAATCACAGGGCCCAAGCAACGTGAGGCTCCAGGGTTGATATCAGAGCAGGGTTTTACGTGTACTGTTGGGGAGGACTTGGGGGATCATGGTCAGGCAATAGGAAATATCCCTGTGCTCTTGGGTAAGATCGTTTTTAGGTCAGTTTCTGCAGATATGATATAGATAGGCGATTCCAGAGCCTTGAGAGACGCAACATGAGGATGGGGGGGGGTATATTGCAAAAGGAAACAATAACATGATAAAATACTTGGAAATATGGGCTTATCAGTGGACAGTGGAGGGTTGGAGTTGGGATCAAATGACTGGGTTAACGTCTGACATTGTGCCAGTGAACAGTGGATCCCTAGAGCGGTTATTGGGATGGTTGTTTTTCTGTGTTTGTCTCCATTAGGGTGTGCTTGGAGGGGATGGGTAGAAGGAGGGAAACTCATTGAAGGGAGAAGAAATGAGGGATTGATCCGGGTGGTTGATTTTTTTTTCACGGGGAAAATAAATGAGAAAGCATGACAATAATGCATATTGGAAATGATGAAAGCCATAATGAGCTGCAATTTTAATGAATAAGTTGAGCTTTTTCTTTTTGGTTGGGTGTTTTAATTTTATATGGCATGGTTGAAAAGGAAAGTATTGAATGTGAAGGTAAAATGACATGGAAGTAGAATGCTTCAGTGAATAACTGAAGTGATAAATGTATTTCGATGATAGACTTAAATGATAATGTTTCAACTATTAACTGAAACGTCTGGATAATAAACTTGAATGTGCAAAAAATTAAATAAGAAACTGCACATTCATTGTTTAACCTGGATCTTAAAACATGACACTTTTCAATGTGTGACAACCTGCAAGTGGAAATAGCATTTAGGCTTCTACTTTGGTTGCAGAATGACAATACTTGCTGCTTAACTCTCGAGTATACAAAAGTGTTTTTCCCCCTCCAGCGTCAAATAAATACCCTAATGTCCACATATATAGTCTGGCATCCTTTTGGCTGTGCCATAAATACCTGCTTCCTGCCAATTACCCAATATAAAAACATGCTTTTGTCCCTGAGACGGACATTCCAGTTCCCCATTCACCTATCATGCACCTGGAACATTTCTAATGAAAGAAGTCTGTAATTAGCGGAAGTGGGTGAGAAGGAAAGGCGTAGGTCATTTTCTCGCTGGCTTGTGTGAAGTTAGCAAATGCTAGTTGCTGGTCCCATCCACATCCATCAGTAACATAATACATTGTCTATGCTTTTGTATTATTTAGCAAGATACCCTGACTGTCCTCATCTGCCTGTTCCTGCAGAGGTTGTTGTCTATCTCATTCTATGCGCTACGCACAGAGGCTGCTATTGCAGCTTTTTGGGATACCCTATTGCTTATTTTGTTGCTTCTCCCTCTGACTCTCTCTCTGACTCTCTCTCTCTCGCTCTCTCTCACACACACACACACACACGCACACGCACACACACACATGCACAGCAATACTAGCCCTAACAGACCTCACCAGACATTGGCTGTGTTCTGTTCTTTCAAATTCTACTCTGTCAACATAATTAAATATGTGAATGGCCCATTAAAGGAATGGTGCCAAACAACAAGGGAGACATGTCAGTCCCATTACGGTGCAGTTCTGGATAGCCTACACACTAGTATGACCAGTCCACATCCACACAAACACAGAAACTGTCATTTTCTCTTAAAATGAAAGTTCCACACTTGGATTCACAGGCCTTAAGGAAATCGAGTTTTGATTGAAGGGTGTGCTTGACAACCAGTACACAATGCAACCTTTTGTTTGATCAGTTTCCCCGGTGGCACATGCTTGCGCACGCACGCACGCACGCACACACAAAGTTTGTACAGCTAACCTCATGGGGACCAGAAAATAGAAATTGCATGCTCCCTTGCCCTAATCTTAATCCTAACACTAATCTAACCCTAATCCGAACCTTAACCTCAATAAATAACATGTATGCCTAAACTTTACCTAGGTGTAGTGCCTACCCTTAACCCTACACTTAACCAACAATGCCTGGACTTTAAAGAAACCCCAATTCTAACTAAAAATGTTATAGTAAGTTTGACCCTAAACGTAAACCTTGAGCCAGAAATTTACTTTTGCCTCATGGGGACCGGGCAAAATGTCCCCATGAGTCCAATTACTTGCGGTTTTACTATACTCATGGGGACATTTGGTCCCCATGAGTACAGTTAAACCTAAAACACACACACACACTTTGCTCGATGCTGGTATGAAGTATTAAGAATACATAAAGAATATTCAGCATACAGATTTTGCTAACGGTATGCCAGGTGTGCTAATCCTGCAACATACTGACACAGTCAGGCAGGGGGTCCATTAGAGGGATGGACGGGTGGGTGTCGGACCGGGCTGCCTGGTTCCGTCACGCTCTAGGGGACAACTGGTAGAGGAGCAGCTGCTATTGTGGAGCCTTTTAAACTAATAAACTAAACGTGTTGCTGTAAGTTGGGAAACCTCAATGGTGGTTGGCAGGGTAATGCATTCACCTCAAGCATGTAAGTGTGGGCAACCGGCTCCTGGTCAAGCAAGCTGTGTGATGGGAAGCAGAACGAAAGTACGGAATTTGTAAAGGAGAAAAATTTGTTAAAACGTACAATTGTTATTGCCAGGTCCTGACATATTGATATTGATATAATGTGGATTACATCACATCACTTTGAAAAACGATTGATTACATTAAACAAGGCATCCTCGAACAACTTAAATGACAAGGCATTACCGAACAAAATAATTATAAAGTCTAGGCAGGGTCTGTTAGGCTTGAGGGTAATCTACATGGATTTCATACAGCCTGGGTACATGAAGTGAATAAAAATACTGTGAGAAGGCTTGTCCGGCCCGTTGATACCAATTTGATGGTGCGTGGAAGACCACACTCACTGACCAAACCCAGTTATTGTAACGTTAGATTAGCTCGTCCTCCGCACGGAATGTGTGCATGATCTTCCCAAAAGTGGGAGGGGAGTTGTTGGGGAAAATGTGAGAGAATTTCCAAAAAAGGCAACCCAATTTTTGCACATAGTAGTGAAAGGAGAGCATACATTACATTAAACATCACATCAGTTATGGACATATTTCAGATACCAGACATGGATAGTGTCATTCGAACACATCTCAGTCAGTCCATTACTGTCACGTTTCATTGTGTTTTGTTTGGGTGATTTGAATGTTTAAATGTTGACGATTTCATTGTATGTACAGTATGTTGATTGAGATTTTTTTGGGGTGTCATTTCAATTTGACCATGGTGTCAGATATTGGGTTCAATATAAATAAAGGGAGAAAGAGAAGGCGAGAAGGAAAGAGGGAGAGAGATTTTGTCCTCAGCTAAGTTGTCCAGTCCCTAAAAATTGTTTTGTGTTTCTGCAAATTAGCCCCTGGTGACAAAGACAACATTTGTGTGCAGGGCCCACCACTAGACCTTTGTTCAAGGAAAGTACTTCATAATAACAATAAAAGCCAAGTTTCCAAGGCCAAGCTCTTCTGAAGAACCACTTCAGTCTCTCTCCCTTGCCAGAAGCGAAAGTTCACAGCACACTTTGTTCTTGTCCTCTACTGTCACCTTTCCTCTGGCTGTCTACTCTCCTCTGGCTGTCTGCTTTTCTCTGGTTGTCTCTTTTCCACTGGCTGTTTCCTTTCCTCTGGCTGTCTTCTTTCCTCTGGCTGTCTCCTTTCCTCTGGCAGTTAATACATTTCTCATCAGTTCTGTTGCATCTCACTACTCTCCTTTGTTGAACAAACACAGTTTCTCAAAGCCTTCTTCACTCTGACCGCGTTATATTTCTCTTCAGTCTAGGGAAAGACAGAAAGAGGGAAAGACTCAGCGAAAGAGAGCTACAGATGTATAGGGAGGGAGGCAACAGGAAGCTAGACAGGGGAGGGAGGATGGGTCAAAAACAGGGTTGCTCAATCCTGTTCTGGAGAGCTACTGGCCTGGATGGTTTATCTCCAACCCAGTTGTGACTCACCTGATTTAGCTTTTGATTCAGGTAATTATTACAATCAGGTCTTCTAAAATAGGGTTAGAGAGAAAAAGTATTCCTAGCCCTCCAGAAACAGGATTCAGCAGCCCAGACAAGATTGTAGCACAGGAGTCCAAATAAAAGAGTCTCTTAAATAGAAACCCATTCCCCCACCACATAACATTTTATTTTCCTATCAGCACCGACTTTTTTGATAACCACTTTATTGAGAATAAATGTACCTGCAATGACTTTGATATGTCTGACTGTGCTATCTGAAGAGGAATGCACTAATTACACTAAGTCAACCGGGATAAGAGTGTCTGCTAAATGAATCAAGCCAGTGTTATGTCAAAAGCCATGGTTACATCCTGTCATCCCGTGAAATGCAAACGTTCAGGGAAACAGCCCTGAGTGACTAAAATGAATACCTCACATTTGTCCAAAACAAAGTTAATAAGCCAACTATATACGCTGATGAGCCAAAACATTATGAACCCTCACAGGTGAAGCGAATAACAAACCTCTTAAAAAATGGCACGGGTCAAGGTCGGGGTAGATAAGATGGTAAGCAAACGATCAATTCTTGTAGTCAAGTTGTTGGACGCATGAAAAATGGGCAGGAGTAAAGACTTGAGCGACTTTGACCAGGGTCAAATTGTTATGGCCAGGCGACTGGGTCAAACCACAATCCAGTGACAGGTTGTTGGGTGCCCGAGGCTTATCGATGCGTGAGGGCATAAAAGACTAACCCATCTAGTCTGAACGGACAGAAGGTCTACTCTGGTGCAAGTCACAGAGTACCCGGTTAACCTGGGGAAGTGATGGCACCCGGATGCATTGTGAGAAAATGACAACCGTTGCAGACCTTGTACCCTCCTTCATGAAAATGGTGTTCCCTGACGGCAGTGGCCCCTTTCAGCAGGATAACGCACCCTGCCACACTGCACACATTGTTTGGCAATGGTTTGAGAAACAGGAAGAGTTCAAGGCGTTGCTCTGGCCTCCAAATTCCCCAGATCTCAGTCCGATTGAGCATCTGTGGGATGAGTTGTGGACCAACAAGTTGGCTCCACCTCGCAACTTACAGGACTTGAAGGATCTGCTGCAAATGTCTTGGTGCCAGATACCACAGGATGCCTTCTGGTGTCTTGTGTTGGCTCTTCAATGTATATTATCTATATTTATTATAACAAAATGTATTTGTATTTATGACTTATTTAATTGAATTATTTTTTCTTTAGGTAAGCCAAATGACAACCAATTCTAATTCAAAATTACAACCATGCCATAGGCCTAACAATTGCAAGACTATACTCAATTATATATGGAAACAAAATAAACGGTCAATGACAATTAAACATTAAACATAATGTACAATGATGTAAGAAAGAAGTCAACATGTTGTACTATATGTAGTATAATATGACAGAGGAACGCCAACCCTAAAATGTCCCTAAAGTCAAAACAGCATAAAAATAAAAACAAGAAAATGGCAGGAAGACATCGTATTGATGATTAGAACATGAATATGTGAAAAGCTGAATTTAGTATTGGTACTAAGATTTGCAATTGTTAACAATGGAATTGTTCTGGAATTATTTTCTACATACTAAAATACTAGCTCTGTAGACATGAACCATGGCCTTGAAGGGGGTTTAAAAGCTTCAACTGGAAGCCAGCGTAGTGTGCAAAGAAACTGGTTAACCGGAAATCTTGGTAAGGTTGAACACCAGACGGGCCTCTGAATTCTGAATGAGTTGCAGTGGTTTGGTGTAGGGACGCTACAGTATGGTACCGTGCTGTTGGTGACTGGAGAAGTGGGTTTACCTTAACTTGTCAACTACAGTATCTAAATGTTTTTTAATCTTCTGACTCCCCCGAGTCTTACATTTCCAACTGATATTTCCATCCATGTCAATAAAACTACTTGAACGATAACGCGTGTGTGGTACACATTTTGTACTGGCTAATTAGGCTACATTTAGGAAAGTTCACGGGTATCCATACTCTACACAACGCTGTGCTAAAATGGAAATAATTTATAGTAAGCTATATCAACATTGTAAACTAAACATTCCAAAAATATTCCATCAGCCCTACTACCCCTATATTGTGTATAGCTTTAATAAACGATATTGACAGTTGCATCCCAGTATGGAATTAAGGAGAATATATGCAATACTTAACGGTGTATACTTAAAGGGGTATATAGCTTGCTGCAATGTGTTGCTAGATTTTTCTATTCACAGAAGTTAGATGAGAGAAAATTTATTTTTAGTTTCCGCTGTCTTCAAGGGCCGCCTGTAGGAAGGTTTCCTAATGTCATTAGAAATCATCCATTGGTTGTTTAACACTTCTGGTTAGATGCTAACTGCATTTCGTTGTACTGTACTTGTACTGTTCAATGACAATAAAGTTGAATCTAATCTTAAGAGGGAGGGGGTTGTGGCCACTGCGATTGCCACATTTTTAAAGACTGCTGTGGAGTAAAGTTTGTCAGCCCACTGGAGCTCCCTAATGGCCTGGTCCCCCTAGCGGTTGCCTGCCTTACCTGTTCACAAGCTGTGTGTCTGGTTGTGTGGATCTGAATGTACAACATTTGTATAGTCTGCAGCGCAATGTGGGGGATAATTCTATAAAATGCATAAATAACCTTATACTTATGAAAATATTAATGTGCGATGTATAATCATGTATTTTTATGAGAAACATATTAATGTGGAATCCACACTCACAGTAAATGACTTCTGAGATAGGACAAATTACACATACAGATAATGTTTATGTTCATAATAATATATGTGTCTTATGCTGAGAGATGGTCATTAGCAGGCAATTACCTTGAGCCCAGAGAGGGGCATTTCTAAAGTTTACTGCCTTTGTATCCACTGTTGGGGTGTCCTGAGTGTGGCCCATGAGCTGGTCATGAAGTGTACTCTGTGATAAGAGATGACCTGAGTGTGGCCCATGAGCTTAAAGTAACACTTACTTTGTGGACAATGATGGACATGACCCAAGTATGAACCATAAGGAGGATGTGAATTACTGTCACAAATTACGAGCATTCATGGAGGTAGAAGATAAAAAGCGCACCCCACTCAGGGGGGTTGCCAACCAGACAAAGTCAGATTGGCAAAGTTCTGTATAAAAGCCATGGTCCGGACTCAGATCATTGGGGGTGTATCTGCAGAAGGACCTGGCTTTAATGTCTGTCATTATTGTATGATTTTCATTACAGTCTATTGGATTCACAAAGTCCTGAGTTGAAGTGCATTTGTTTTTAGTGAAGAGTGGTTGATTTTCCACAACAGCAATGAGCATGTTTTGGAAATTATAAGAAAACAACAGCATACCGTAACTCTGCGGTTCACGTGTGAGTATCGAACCATAGGGGCGTACTGAACGGTTTGATAGCATACAGTGTACCGTTGCATCTAGTTTGGTTGCTCACACTGGGAGCTAAATCCTTTCACGGTTAAGCTTGAGGTGGTGGCCCAACATCCAGGCGGAGATGTCGGCCAGGCATGTTGAGATGTGTGTTGTCACCAGGGTGGCAGAAGAAAAGAAGAAAAGATTAGTGTTATCTGCATAGCAGTTATATGAAAAACGTGAGGATATGACAAAGCCAATAGAATTGGTGTAAAGAGAAAAGGCCACAAACTGAGCCTTGGGGAACACCAAGAGTAAGAAGCAATCCAATAGTGAGTAGAACCTTAGATGCCAAAATCAGTGGGGATGGAATGTATGTTGCTCAGGTAGGATGGGAGTGTAAATCTAACCTTATCTTAACCCTAACCTCAACTTCAATAACCTAACCTGCATGCCTAAACCTGACACCTAAACCTAAAACATGATGGCTAAATGAAATAATTATCCCACTTCTATTTTTCAAGTTTTACTGTATTTGTAGGGACATTTGTTCAACAAATGTACACATCCCACACCCCCCCAATACGACACCACAGACAGCCATTAGTCAGGGTCTGGTGAGAACACAATATGTAATGCCAGAACTAATCTGACCGAGGCAGGACAGAAAGACAGAGTGGGAGGGAACAGGTGTCGAAATGGCCATGTAGACCAGTCAGGTCTGTCTATTTCTCCATTGCTCCACCAGCCAGATACAGGAGGGCTGAGCCCAGAAATGAGACTCTTTAGACTGGCATGGTACCCAGCCCTGCCCCGTCTTCCTCCCTCCATTTCTCCTCTCATCCCTTTGTGCGCATCCGTCACCATTGCCACCTGAGCTCTCATGAGAGCCAAATAGATGACAGAACAATGACAGGAGCCAACAGCAAGACAGAGTTCTAGGACTTTGTAGTAAGTGGTTGGAGCCAAGCAGAAGTCATGCTGCTACTTTTTCTCACTTCCCTCTGCTCTTTCCTCTCTCTACTCTCTGTCTGCCTCTCAGTGTTGTAATTCCATTATTATTTGGCTATATGTGTGATTACTGTAGATTAAAAAAACGGGTATGATTTTCCTGAAGTTTTGGGAAAATGGACGAGGACTCTACTGGCCTAGCGTCAATGGGAAGCTTGTTTCATCTTCGGTGTTCCAGGGCTGTGCTGAGCTGGAGCGTGCGACAGTGGTGTCGACCACTCTGATTGCTTGACGTTTTGGTTTAACGTTCGTCGATAAACCTTTACAGGAATCAATGCCAAATAAAGCAGCCATTTGAAGTGCAGTCAGCTGACTGGCCGTGCATGACAGGAGCCGCGTGATGTGCACAGTGAGGTGTAATGGAGGAATTTGCGACCTTGCGCTGAAACGTTCCCCTGTGCTCTGCCCCGGTTCAGGAGTGTGCTGACGTCTCATTGACCTGGCCCACTGCTGATCAGTCACGGTCCATTTCCCTGGCCTTTGACCACTAGTGTGTTCATGTCACTTAGCTTGAATGTGTGTATAGGAGCGAAAGACACATTGCTAACCAGGCAATGGCATTAACCAGCCTCGCTATAATACGCTTATAGTCCCTTTTAAAACCAGCGTTTTCATTGTTTGAATAATATTTCAAATATAGTGACATTTAAACATTGTAGCAATATGTATTGCGTGCTAAGCAGAAAACAGACGATAAAGTATTTATCCTCGGGCCACTTCTGTATACAGTCACATCTTCTAGTTTGTGCACATACTTTAACCGTCTTGTTTGGCTTTAATATCTACACAAGTCATAGAGCAGGTCCCATGTCTTAACGTATCAATTCACTCAATTGACTTGCAAATGCTTCCTTTTCCTCCTTCTGTCGAGACAGAATGCAAAGCTCCCTCTGGTGCTAGAAATATATAGTGAGAATTATCATGACAGTCTGGCTGTCACACAAACACACACACACACACAAGCACCAATCACACATTACACACAGGGGCAACTGACAGCATTTAATAAATGTTGCGCATTGAAAACCCTCAGAAGGACATCTTATTTTGTCACTGTCAAATTAACTATTAATAATATATCTGAAGTACAAATATATTTTATTTCAGTATTTAATTGCTCCCTGTGAGTCACTCTTTCTATATACATCCCTCACAACCCACTCCTCCCTTTCTCTCCTGCCATCCATTTCTCCCTCCTGCTCTCACCTCATCCATCCCTCTCCTTTCCTCCCCCTTCCTCGCTTCCTCTCCCACTTCCACCCAGTCTCTCACTCACTCAATCTCCTCTGTCTCTCTCCACGGGCAGAACTCTCTCCATGCTTCCTGGTGAAGAGTAGACCCTTCAGTATGAAGAACTCGCTGGTCGTAGTCCATCTTAGTGACACGTTCTCATGTTTGCAAAATCTTAGCAACCCCCTGCTATCGTCAAACAAAAAGAAGAGCACAAACTCAGAAAGGTCTTCATAAATATTTTAACATTTCAGATGGAATCTTTGAAGTCTTGCTAAATCTGTCTAAAAGCAGGAAATGTATAGACCCTTTTCTGTGTTTACAAACTTTCCTTCAATGGGGCAATGCGAAAGCATCATGTTTTCACGAACACTAACAAGCTAGCATGGTAACTGTTACTTGCACAACTAGTAGCGTTAAATCAGATTGCAGCCAGAGTGCGAGACATCTGAGAGACACTTTTCACTGTAGTTTTGGAAAGGTTACTGTTCAATTTCACTGTAGTTTCGGAAAGGTTACTGTTCATTTTCACTGTAGTTTCGGAAAGGTTACTGTTCATTTTCACTGTAGTTTCGGAAAGGTTACTGTTCATTTTCACTGTAGTTTCGGAAAGGTTACTGTTCATTATCTGCACCAAATTGGGATGCTACTCCCAACGTGTGTTAAATGATGGGATCATTTTGACTTGCCCAAATGCACCTGTTAATTTTGAGCTTCTGGGTTAAAGCCATGCTTATTGATGTCATTAACTGAATATGACGTCACGGCACTTGTGGTAAGTAGTTAGACCATTGCTATTGTGGTCATTTAATTGATAACTCACTATGACTCACCTTATGCCATGCAGTTGATCAATGAAAACAATGTAGTCCCACAAATACATATCAAAACATCGTCATCTGTTTTAGTTAGATAACTAGCGCGTGTTTCATGTCATCATCTCAACAATCTCAACAATTATTCATGAGGGCATTTTCGTTTATTACAGTTTTTTTTTACGCAGTCCGTTCAAGCTACGACATGTTTCATTTTGGGGCAGTGGTGCTTGATAGAGTTGGCTCACTTAATTTCAATATAACAACAAGGGCCTTCTAGTTACAGAAAACAAGAAAAATTACCAGGCAAGCCTAGTTCAGCAGGCACGTGTTTAGAAAAGATGAATGTTGTTGATCTCACTAGATTTGAACCGGTGTTCCCTACGCGACAGGCTGTGTCATTAACCACAATGCCACAAAGATATAAATGTTGTTATACTTCTGCATTGTTAAACCAATTAGTTGAAACACCACAGTTCTTGAAACTAGTTCCCTACATTAGCTAACATACAAAACGACAGCGGTTATCACAGGGTTGGTACACTGCATTTTACGTGTTAAATTAGAAAGTGATTACTGTAGATGGCTAGCAATACAGTAATGAAAATGATCACTCCAATCACCCCACGGCTGGTTCCACTACATGTGAACTACGCTTTGTAAATTGCAATCGAGGGGAATATGTTTATTGCCGATGCAGTTCGTCCATCGCCATGACGAGTTTTGCGTTCGACTTACTACGACGTAGCTACTGAAGCTTGTAGCCAGCAAGTTTTAGTCTGGCTGTACAGTACCAATAATGAAAACAATGAATCCAATCACTACAAGGTGGTTTTGTTTCTATAGAATCACTCCGTGTCGGTTTTGTTTCTTTAGAAAACAAGGACAGTTGGATAGCAACCACTACACTATGTGAACAACTATGTAAATGGAAAGCAATGGCTGAATCTCAAATCACATCCCGTACTACCTACTGCGTACTAAAAGTACATAATTCATGGATGATGGTGAAGTACATACTGTTTTAGTAAACTGGTATGCCAGTATTGGGACATACTACCTGCATCTCAACGTTTTCTCAAACATTACAAATCATACCAAGTTTGAATATTTGGCTGGATACCATTAAGCATTGTTAAATTGACTAACATTTCTTATTATGTTTAATTCCACTACAAATAGCTTTCATGAACTGTATGGCTTTTGCCACTGGATGTTTTAACCACTTATTAGCCAGTAATAGGGCTACTATCTATTTACTACTTGGAATAGTGGAGAATAGTCAAGAATTGAGCAATTGCTATCAAGACTGAAGATTAACTTTGCCAAAGCTATTTCATTTCATGGCACAACAATGTTACTTTTCGTGAATGACATTGATACAATAAATATAAATATATGTGACGATAACATCAAGTGAAAATACGAGAGAATCGCTGAAAACCCTCTTTTACTGTGCTAGGGGCTGTGATCTATATTACCCCAAAAAGCATGCATGGATGGAAGTGTACTTCGAAAATCCACCAGAAATAGTCACAATATAACCCTAAACAATTATTTTAGGCTTATTATAACATAGCTACTGAAGCTTTTTCTTTCCTTGTTGTCTCTTAATTTTTTCCGATGCTGTATAGATGAAAGGGTTGTGATAGAGTTAATCTGCTATCAGGAGTTTTGAGTTGTATAGCCTACATTTACCTTCTCAACAGTGTAGAAGCCATGGGCAACGCATTGTCATTAATGAAAGCCACTGATGACAATCAAAACCCTATCCAACCCTTGACAGCCATGTCTCATATTCTGATTATTCTTATGTGGTTAACATGTGGGCTCTTGACTCGTGTAGGAATGAGACCCACTGATGCAAGACTCTTTGTGACAGTGGAGTGTAAGCGGTTAGGTGCCTCTAACTGTACTCAGTAGAAAGGTCTGAGGTAATTTATCATGATTATACATAAAAACTGTCCCTGGCCCAGAGTTTGTTTCAGTTATTTTGGGGCTTTTAGACAGACACATAAACCCTGAGGTATTTATTTTTCCTCGCTTACAAACCCTGACTTAGTTTCCCCACCTCACTAAACCTGGTATATTTAGGGAAGGTTTTGAAGACACAGATTAAGCCAAAAACTCTATTGAGCTTGTTGTTTAAGATCTAGACTAGGCTGAATCTTTGTCTGAGAAACCATCCCTTTGCTTCCCCACATCCCTAATCCTGACTGGTTTCCCCATTTCACTAGCTTTGAAGCTGTCTTGACAGTAACTGTAACAGTATTTTATTGTTTATTTCCATTTGCAATTTGTGCAGGCCATTAATGTAAGTAAACATTTTTATATCAATAAAAATATTGTGCCTGTGTAAAGGCTTTAAACAGTCTGTAGCCAATATGCCAAAAGAATACACGATCAAATCACTGTGAGCAATGCAGTTAACAAGACTATTAAACATAATATATTACCAGCATTTATAAACAAAAAGAGAACTGCTGCAAACACATTAAAATGGATGCCATTTGTAGTTAGAATAAAAATAACATTGACATTATTATGGGATGGCGCTAGTGTTAGAGCCCTGTACAAAATTGTCTATGGCTGTGATTGAAATGTATACAGTGACTGTCTACAAGCATTTTGTGTTTAAACCGACGATTATACAGCCTTTAAAAATGTGGGCAATAAGCTGCCTTGCACTATATTCTGCCTCCTTTTCACTCCCTTTAAACCTGTTTAGTATTCCAAGAGCGACACAACAGCGAGGCAATTAGCCGCCTAGCGCAAGATTATTTGCTGGAAAGTTAGCACAGCTGCATCTATCTAGGACTGATGACTTCAAATTAAGGTGGAATATATTTGAGAGCAGAAAGTTTAGATTATTATTTTTTCTTAAACAACTACACAGCGTAAGGGGGGGGGGGAACCACCGTTGCTTGTTTTGACAAGAATGTTCATTTCCCTTGGTGGTGTCTCTGAATCATCAGTGACTAACGTGGTGACTCGCTAGTTTTCCTTCCTGACAGGTACGAAGGGCCACCCCACGCATCTCTCAATAGAAAGTTTCTTATCATCCTTTTCTGTGAGTCGGTAAAGAAGCAGTTCAGAGCAATTTTTAAAAAAGGGGCTCGCTTCTTCTCCACAGAATAAGAGGAGACTTGAGAGAAAACAGGGTAGAAAAGAAGACAGGAAAGAGGAGACTAGAGAGAAGACACCAAAGAAAAGCGAGCTAATGATGGATGGTGAGGCATAGCCAATTATATACAGCATAGCAGATATCTCACACTTAGCAGATATCACTCTCACACATACACTTACATGCATGCACACACACGCACACTGACACACGCAAACACACTGGCAGCACTTTCTGCTTTCTCTCCGCAAATGACTCAAAAACAAAGCCCAGACGGTTAGCTTCCATGTGTATGTGAATACAAAGATACAAACTGGATAACATTTTTTAAAACATTTAACATGTTTAATGACAACTTTATTATTAAAACATTTAAGTATAGTAAAGCAAATTAAAATGATCCAAATTAGGTCAGGACACTGTTTTTTAAATGTGACCTTTTGGAACAGTTAATCAAACCCCATTGTAATAGAGCCCTGTTGGAAGCGATAACCACACCCCATTGTAATAGAGCCCTGTTGGAAGCGTTAACCACACCCCATTGTAATAGAGC
>JACXGJ010008554.1:0-26830 GCA_016801105.1 Esox niger | reverse complement strand
ACCCGTTGTTGTGGGGACCCGTTGTTGTGGGGACCCGTTGTTGTGGGGACCCGTTTTTGTGGGAACCCGTTGTTGTGGGGACCCGTTGTTGTGGGGACCCGTTGTTGTGGGGACCCGTTTTTGTGGGGACCCGTTGTAGTGGGGAACCGTTGTTGTGGGGACCCGTTGTTGTGGGGACCTGTTGTTGTGGGGACCCGTTGTTGTGGTGATCCGTTGTTGTGGGGACCAGTTGTTGTGGTGATCTGTTGTTGTGGGGACCAGTTGTTGTTGTGATCCGTTGTTGTGGAGACCAGTTGTTGGGGTGACCCATTGTTGTGGGAACCAGTTGTTGTGGTGATCCGTTGTTGTGGTGATCTGTTGTTGTAGGGACCAGTTGTTGTGGAGACCAGTTGTTGTGGTGATCCATTGTTGTGGTGCTAATGCTCCCTACGAGCCCTGTCCTCGCTGTTTTTTCTGTCTGTGCAGCAGTGAAAAGCAGCTGCACCTCAGCTTCGCCATCGGCACAACATGGGCTTATCACTGCTCCGTCATCCTGAAATGACTGTGAATCTGCGGATCGGAGAGGGAGGCAGGCAGTGGTGGCGGTGGAGATGAGTCCTGGGAGATAAGGATGATGGGTAACGGACCGGCGTAGGACCACAAACCTAACGCACGTCTCTCTTCCTGTTTCTTTCTCCAATCCCTGTTCATGTCACTTTTTCTTTTTTGGATTTGGTTTGTTTTAGTCTGGTTATGTTCAGACTCTCCGCTCGGCATTCAGTGTAGCATGGAGCATTGATTGTTTCAACAGCACTGGCCCTCTCAGAGCTGTGTCCATCCAGCAGTAGTCCATTTCTATGGTAATAGCGGAAGGATAGGGAGAGAAAGATTGGGCAAAAGGGATGAACAAAATGAGAGGAAAGTGAACGGAGTGGACAGACACGGCAGCAATTGTTCGGCCCACACTGTGTCATCCACTGTGTCATCCACTGTGCCATCCACTGCAAGAAAGCGGTAAATGACTTGGCCACACATCCCTCCAAACTCATCCGCTTGTCTGTTTGCCCGCCTGCCTCTTCAACCGCCTGTCTGCCTGCTTGCTCATCTGCTAAACTATTCACAGGCACACCTAGGTCAATTTACCCCTATTATTCTGTCTCTACAGTTTATCTCGCTTCCCCTCCTCTTTCCCCCACTCGCTTCAGAATATGAATTAATTCTGAGGTTCGGAAAACTCCAAGATTGTGAATATAAAAACCGACTGCTTTCTCCCATATGCTCGGAGTTTGTACCTGCTAAAATATCACAGTTAAATTCCCCCCTTTCAGCCGCAGATTAACTGTGATAGGCATCAGGCTTTGTCTCATTATTTTACACTGGTGTTACACACAGTAGAAAGAACAATGACTCAATACAGTATAAAGGCAAAAACATATCACAAGTTCACATCAGATTTGGATTTAATTCAATTCCCCTCAGAACCAGACATTTTTACCGCCGGGAATCGTTTTTGCAGATGACATGGTTGAGACACAGCAACGTGAACTCTACGAAACCAAGCTGAAGGAAAAACTCAGAAGCTGACAGTTTAAATGTAATCCTGTTCCCCAGATGCTTCCATCACAAATGCATTAAAGCTCTGGTTGAAGGCCATCAAACTTGGCCTTCATCAGGAAGTTGTAGGACATTCCAGGCACGGCAGGCTTTGGCTTGATTAAATAGTTTACCAACCAAACAAATCCAACAACGCTTTCACCCAGGTGTGTTGCTCACCCAAGCTGGGCTGTTTCGGAGGTGAGGGGTTTGGCGATCCAGAAAGGAGGGAAAATCTCTTGACCCACTGACCCTGACCCTTTCATTATGCAACATAATCCCACCCTGTTGAGCCCAAGCACCAATCACTGCATAGCAACGTTGTTATGGGACAGCAGATCGAACAGTGCAACTGATCTGACCAGATTATCACGTGGTGGGGCTCAAGCTATCTCTAAGCTGCTTTGATTTATGCACCAGACGAAGGTGGCCCTGGACATAGATTCAAGACAAGCTACATGTCCTCTTCGTTCTGCCGGCAAACGTCCTCTGGGCAGGGCTTCAATTGTCGGGGAACATAAGGGATTATAACAGCACAGTTGTTCACGGTGAAACATGGCGAGCGACAAACATGCCGACTTTGCCTTAAAGTCAGGCGGTTCCAGCAGACTCTGTAGTCAATTGAACACCCGTGTCTGGTGGGAGGTGGGGTTTCCTCGTTAACAATCGGCGTTGTACCATGGTTGAGAAAGTCTCCAGTTACAGCTCACCCAACTTGGAGTTCTTGACACCTGACATTGCTTGCTGATAGAGTTATGCACTGACAAGCCAATGCCAAAGCGACACCTTGACAGGGATGGATCGTCTCACACAGATGCAGCCCGCATCGCTGCAGAAGACTTCAATCAGGCAAACTTTAATTCCTACGAATACATCATAGCCACAAAATAATATCCTAGACCACATGTGTACATAAATATCCAATATGTGCACAAAACCATTGCCCGCCCCTGATTCAGCCAATCAGATCCAGTCTGCCTGTTCATCTCCTTGCCTACAAGAGGGATCCACCTACATGAAGGTCAGTGAAACTGTGGACAGAGAAAGGCTGACTATGCTGATTGAATTGACAGTACAGTCACATGTTCAGAGATTTATCCACCCAGGAATCAATGTGGGGTCTGGACCTCCCCCCCCCCCGGCTTGATTGTAGACAGGACTTTCTAATGGGCAGACCTCAGGCTGTGAGGACTGAAAACCACACGTCCTCCTCTTAGGCTCTTAACACTGAGGCCCCCCCAGGGGTATGTCCTCGGCTCTCTGCTTTACTCTCTGACTCTTAACACTGGAACCCCCAGGGGTGTGTCCCCGGCTGTCTGCTTTACTCTCTGACTCTTAACACTGGAACCCCCAGGGGTGTGTCCCCGGCTGTCTGCTTTACTCTCTGACTCTTAACTCTGAGGCCTCCCAGGGGTGTGTCCTCGGCTCTCTGCTTTATCCCCTGTTAACCCATGATTGCATGGATTTGCACAACATTAACACCGTCGTCGAGTTGGCATAAGTATGTACTTAAACATTTACGTAAGAACTCTGCGTAGTTAATATTAATATCGTGTTCTGTGGCCTCATGCATCCCGTGCATATGGCTAATAAAACACTAAATATTTAACCTATAACCCCCGTCACCTTCCTCTGATGTTGGCCCCTCCTCCTGTGCTCCCACACCACTTCCTCCCACAATGCACCAGACTCCCCGCTTAGAGATCAACAAAGGCCAAGGAGGAAACAAGAACAGAGAGGAGCAGAGAAGGAGAGGAGGGAGGAGTAAAGTGAAAATAAATGAAGAGAGAGCAACAATAAGCTCCCTCTTTGGTGTCATCCACTCCCACGGAGGGTGAAAGGAGAACAAACACGGAGGTCAGAGGTCAGGGAAAATTCAAAGAAGCATGAAGAAAGAAAGTCCACCTCCACACACACACACACACACACACACACACACACACACACACACACACACACTCTCTCTCTCTCTCTCATACATGCCGTATTCACCCACCACATTCACATATTTACACACATTTGTGCATACCACCAACACATGAACACATGAACACAATCACTGACATACACACACACATCCATTGTGCTCCCGTTCTAAACTTTAACATACAATACATCACTGATATTCATTACTGTTACCTAACCTCCAGTGATTTCCAGATCGAATGCACAACTCGGTTGTGAGTAAAATTCGGTGAGAATAAGTAAAATCGAGAACAAATCTTCATTTATATTTAAAGAAGAAAATATCCAAATGAAAATAAATCATCTGTAAATCACATTTGCTATGCATTGCAGTTGTTTTTTGACAGGTACTTTCACAGGCATTAATCTCTCTCCTCTGCCTGTCTGCCTCCCTCTTGGTCTGGCTGGAGTTTTCATTACAGTAAACTTGCAAAAGCACATTGCAACATTGTTTCATCTGGGCCCTGGATGTTCCCTGCACCAATGAGCTTGAGACAGCTGAATTGTGCAATAGAGAAGTGTAGGCATTGCCTATTTCATGCCGTTTCCACTGGAGGGAAATGGGATCAGAAATATTCAGCTTTTTTACACCAAGGAATGGTGTTTTTGCTCTTTGGGGTTTCTTGGCTGGGTGTCTATACAAGCACTTTGTGACTGATGTAAAAGGGTTTCATGAAAATATTGGTTGATTTCAATTTGTTTTGATTCATATTTGATTTGATTGGTTAAGCCTAACAAGAAGGGAATGTGCTGGAATTGGAAAGATTTTCCAAATACCGAAACCCCTGCATTTGCAATGAATGTAAAACACTCTGTTGACTTTCTGTGTTAGGTTACACACACACACACACACTCACACACACACACACATACACACACACACACACCCACACAAACACACACACACACACACACACACACACACACACACACACACACACACACACACACACACACACACACACACACACACACACACACACACACACACACACACACACACACACACACACACAAACACACACACACACACACACACACACACACACACACACACACACACACACACACACACAGACACACAAACACACACACACACTTGCACACAAATAAACAGCAAGCTCTGATGCTCTGGAGCTGAGAGGCTATAAATTACTATACTCTCTGGCCTCCTCAAATGGCCGCCTTTAAATGTCCATGTGTGTCTACAAGCCTGAGTATTTCCATGGATGCCTCTCCACCATCAGGACACGGTAGCGTTTGTTGTCTATGTGTGTGTTGTCTGTGTGTGTTGTCTGTGTGTGTGTGTGTGTGTGTGTTGTCTGTATGTGTGTCATTGTTGTGTTTGTCCTGTCTGCCGTCTGTCAAAGGGGAGAGGTTACTGACTTCCCCAGAGGGATTCTGGCTGCCATGGAGTTGAGATGAAAGACAGACTCAGACACAGAGTGGGACTGCTTCAAAGTTAAGGTGTTACAGAGAGAAGGAAGAGTGGAGAGGTGGAGAGAGAGAGAGAAAAGAAATGAAGGAGAGGGGGTCAGAGAGGAAGAGGGACAGTGTGAGTTAAAGACAGAGACCGAGCAGTGTTGAGGGGGATGAAAACAGATAAAGGATGAGAAAAACAAAGAGTGAGAGAAATAAAGAGTATGGAAAAATAAATTACTATTACATTACTATGATTGTTCAGACATTGCCGAAGTCAACCCCAAATTCAGACACGGATCAAAGCCACGAACAGAACGATGACAGATCACCAATGTCCACTACTGTTCCTAACACCAGGACCGACACAGGGCAGATAGGTCACGTCAGCGCAACATCTCAGAGAACCTACTGTCATAGACTGAGATGTGATACTGAGACGAGACAGATGCGCCAACAGAACTTTGTAATCCAATATGAAATCACGAACATTCGCAATACCTACCAAAATAAAACAAAAATCGAAAAACTCCTTCCCTAATTGAAGAGTTTGTTGTTTTATTTGAAACTTCTGGTGAACAAAGAAACATTAAAGTAGATGCCATTTATGTTGTAATATGATTATGCATTACCACAGCCACGGTGGGAGACTGCACATCTCCTTGCTCATTTAAATGCTGTCATGTATTGATAGAATGACTGCTTCTTGTCAACATCAGCATGTCACTAATTGACCTCAACTGAGGCAGACCTGGGAGGGGAGCAAAACTTATTTTTCGCATAGGAGGGTTGCTAACCAGAAACGCAAATTTGGTAAAAACAGAGAAAATCACAATGTTTTCTTAGCAGACGTTTCTGGCAGTTCGACTGCGTTGACAGTACTGTCTAGCCACGTCTCTGGTGGTGCTGCGCTGTAAGACACACACCCACTAAGACCACCTATTCAGTACCCACATTGCCGGTTCCACACATAAGTGGTCGCTTAGGGCCCCCGATCGCTAGAGAGCCCCCAACTGTTAGGGGTGGGGGTCCCAAATAAAATTTTGCTTAGGGCCCCCTAAAGGGAAAAGATGGCACCGAGTACATGATACTAAAAGGAGAACAACCGTGTGCCAGTCCCTACCATAACTTAGCCACGACAACCGATGGTTCACTCGATCTCCCTCAAGGCACAATGTATAAATAGCTTTCCAGCTTCTGCAACGACTGACATGACATGAGGAAAACTGCTGGTGATGCACTGCCCGCTTTTTAAATTGTTCCCTTCGACAACTTTTGGGAGTCAAATACACATGGTAGCTTCACCATATGAACAGTGTGTAACATTATCACCCATATGTAAAATGCACACTGGTGTCAATGGCAGTGGTTCTGATTGGATGAAAGCCCGTGCTAAATAACATATAAAGGTGCTACCACGCCACTCCATTCATTATCAGCCGATGGGCTCTGTGTGCTGCCAAACTGATTGATTAATTCCAAAGACATCAGGGGGTAATAGAATGTATGACTTTCTGTGTGATTCGTTCAGTTACGAAGAGGTTCCGGGACTCAGGAGCTATTAGTTGTCAAAGGATTTGGGGGGAGGTGAATGGCTTGGAAGGCGGTCTGAACTTTGAGGCCCCGGGCGACGTCACTGTGACGGGACTGGCAGGTTGACAACAGCGGTGTGGTGGAAGAGGACAGGCGGATTGTGTGTGTGTCACCCAGTGGTCCCGCTAGGCCTGTGATCTCTGAGGCCTACCTCTGGATCGGGTCCGTATGTGTGTCTGTTTGTTTGGCTGCCCGCCAAGCTAGCCCCCGATGAGAGGACCATAGGGAACAGATGTGTATCTGTGTGTGTGTGTGTGTGTGTGTGTGTGTGTGTGTGTTTGTAGTGAAACTCCAAGAGAACATTAGTAGATGAAAGATGAGAAGAGTCATGTTCCGGCTGTCCACAGCGGAACAGCTTCTGTGTGTTGGTTGTAGCTGTAAATGACCTGAGTGTTGTTGCTACATAACTGATGTTGTCTCTGTTCAGGGGTTCGGGTACATTAAAACCTTATAGGGAGAGTCCCAAAAAGCACATGTAGATTCACTGTAGATGCCCTGCAGATTATCTACTGACTATCAGTAGCATCAGTAACTGTCTACCTGCCTTAACCTTTACATAAGCTTTATCCAAACCCAAATATTAACCCTTACCTTAACATTAAGTCTAAACCTAACCTTACCCTAAGACCAAACCTAACCTTACACTTACACTAAGACTAAACCTAACCTTACACTTACACTAAGACTTACCTAACCTTAACCCTTACACTAAGACTAAACCTAACCTTACCCTGAGACAAAACCTAACCTTACCCTTACCCTAAGACTAAACCTAACATTACCTTTACCCTGAGACTAAACCTAACCGTACCCTTAACCTATGACTAAACCTAACCCTACCCAAAACCTTTCCTTAATCCTTACCAAATACTAAACCTTACCTTAACCCCTAATCAAATGCTAAACCTTAATCCTTAACCCCTACCCAAATGCTAAACCTTAATCCTTACCCTAACCCTAAAGCTAAACCTAACCTTAAACCTTACACTAGCACTAAACCTAACCCTAAGTTTAGCAAGCATTTTATTGATTTTTTGTGACAGAACATGGAAATTGGGACTCTCAAAATTATGTGTAACCATGGGTTCTTTGGGATTCTGACCCGGGCCAGTGGCTAAAGAAAGGGAGAAGGTGAGAGAAGGAGCGATGTGCATGTTCCTCTGCTCACACAGCTGATGCCTGACCTACACAGCCTTGATGGGATGTTGAAGTTTCCCCTAAACATGTCATGTGTCATAACCGAGGTTTTCAAAAGTCTTCCTGTAGCTTTCAGCCTACCTGCAGTGGCTCTCACGAGTACCCACCCCACTAGGGGAATTCCTTCTGTTGAGAAATGAAATCAAGGTGGATTTAATTAGGTTGACATCAATGATCAACACAGCAAAGTCCACAATGTCAAAGTGAAACTTAAATCCTTCTAATTGTTGAAACTGTATTACAAATATAATATTGAAAGTTACTGATTGTGTAAGTAGTCCCCTCCTTTGCTTTGAAACCTGAACAAGCTGTGGTGAAACCAGTTGTCTTTATAAGCCTCATGGTCAGCTGTAGGCTATCTGCGTGTCATCTGCGTGTCATCTGCGTGTCATCTGCGTGTCATCTTCGTGTCATCTGCTTGTCATCTGCGTGTCATCTGCGTGTCATCAATGTGTCATCTGCTTGTCATCTGCGTGTCATCTGCGTGTCTCACGTTTGTTTGTAATCACATGTTAACAACAGCGCAGTGAAATGCTTGGTTTCCAAAAACGAGCAAGAATAATAATGCTAATTTCTGAAGTGTCAGACTTGTGCCAGTTTCAAGCAACGTTAAGCAGGTTTCAGCATTCAGCTGGTAATTTTTCTTCCTCTAGTGTGATAGTACACTATGAAATAATGAATAATGAATGATGAAATGTCAGATATGCAATGGATGGAATAGAATGACTATGTACATAATATTTCAGGTTAAATACACCTGTCTCTGGGAGGTCCCACAGCTGGTTAGCACAATTCCTTACCAAAAGGAATTCTAGAGTCTGATAAGACCAAAATAGATCTTTTTGGTATCAATCAGATATTAATTGTGCGACTTACAAAATATTGATAACTTAAGCAAAAACATTTTTTCAGTTCTGTATTTAATTAATTAATGCAGAACCATTTCTAGATTAGATTTTTTTTTTATCAGTGGCAAAATCCTTTTTGATGTCATGCTGTAACAATGAAATGTGTACAAATTCAAGTGAGGGGTGTGAATCCTTTTAAGAGGCACTGTATGAAAAGCTTGTTAAACAGTTGTGAAAGCACATGCAGTATACATGTTTCTACGCACACATTTAATTAGTCTCAGATGTATTAGACAAGCTACTATCTAATCAGCGGAATATTGACATCATCCTCACCACTGATTAGCTATTATTAGCTTAATATCTCTAACCTAACACAATGTCTGGCAATATCAAATACACACCAGTCTCAGAACAGAGAACATGTCAGATACAATCTCAGAGGTCAGAGACAGAGCAGAGCCAGAATAAGTCACCAGGCAACAAAACACTCCCTCCCTCTCACCCACAGCCAATCATATGCAAGTTAATAACCCCTAATCCTACACCTACCCCATAATTCCAAAACCTAGCCCAAATTGAAACCTAACTTTGATAATATCCCTTGTTTACTAAAACCCAAATAAATCTGCTTATTTCATTATCTCTGCATCGGGGTAGAAAATATTTTACAGCTTTTAGTTGATCTACAACTTGGGTACATTTTTGACATTATAACATAACCCTCTTCAAAAAAAATAACTCACCCAGGATATGATGCCTAGTCCAGGGGGACCGAGGAGGTTCAGAACAAGGCAAGCAGCAGTCTCCCGAAACAAAGGATGGCCTTCAGAATTAAGCCCGGAATTAACCCGAGAAAGAGAGAGAGAGAGATGGAGAGGGGGGAGGGAGGGGGTGCAATGGGACGGATGTATTGCCTCACGTTAGCAGGAGGTTATTAGGAGTTTCACAGGAGCATTACAGGGAAGGTTGGCGACAAAGACAATTCTGCATTTCCTGTTACAGTAAACCTGCTGTAATTTTAATGCGGACCAGAATAAAGTGGAAGAATACAGTAAAATGAACTGTGTGAAAATGAAAGTGAATGCTAGCCAATAAATGAATAATTAATGAATGAAATTCATCAAGGGGATAGGTTTATGTCACAATGTTTTATTATAATTACATGGGATTGGTGCAGGCAGGTTAACTGCTGGTGACGTTTTTACATTACAGCATATTAATAAATGTTTTGTATTTTATATCATTGGCTCTTCTAATGGCCTTTATGAAGGTTTCCAGACTGGTTGTCACTGTAGGGAGAAACAGAACAAAAGGACATGGCATTAGATATTTAAAGGGATAGTAAAACCGTCAAACATATTTGGGTGAAATTCCCCTCATCTGTCGTTGTGTCTGAAGACCCCTCAAACAATAAAAACAACTAAGTTCAGCGTAACTGACTGACAGGAATTATAAATGGAGGTCAGAGAGAATTTTGTTACATGTACATTTCTCCAGTATTCTAATGACAGGTAATAATGAAAAAGCAGGTAATCTAATATGGGCTGGTAAGATTTGACCTCTATAATTGATTGAATATTATTTTATTCCTGTTTCTGGGGCACAAATTAATCTTGATATTCACACTGAACAGACCTACCTTAAATAGGTTCTGAGGCTTGGGCTTCACGAAGCAAAACCACAAATCGATGTAATAGAGGTACTTATTAATTTCTGGACCAAACTGTTAGGCCCTGACAGTCAATTTTTTAAGAAAATATGTACATATCTCATAATGACTGATCTTGAGAAATGGGTGATACACAGAAGTGAAAACATTACACGTAGTCCTGTTTCCGGGACTCTATACCTTTGGCTTACTTAATTCTACAGGCAAATAGAAAACTTTGCTGTTTACTCTGACCACATGGAGCAGTTCAGTACGCGAACAGTTTATTCATGCGGATTTATAAGAGCCCGTCGGACATTGTGGAGGACTGACTTCGCCATAAGCACACACGATTATGATTACATAACAGGACGCAATGATGACATCCCCTCTTAGTGCTCCATTGGGGTTGTTGCCGTAGAAATTCTGGTCTGGCCCTCGCTATCTCTCTCGGCTTCGGTAGGAAGCGGTACATAGGTATTACTAATGGATATCAAAATAGAACAAAGAACACGGTCAGACTAACGCAAGAGGAGACAAAGGTCTACCTGTAAAATCTACAGTTAACAGAGACATTGTGTTGAGAGGTTTGCCATTATGCTAACACAGTTCAGGTGTAAGTGCAAAGATTTTAGCATAACAAGATTAGCATAGCACGGTTCATAGGCGCCTCTGGCTGGAAGCCTTTGCAGCTCTTTAAATCTATTTCTCTGTAATATTTCTTTTGTGAAAACTATCTTGTTGTTTCTATTTTTTCCACTTCCCCCTGTTCTTCTTCTACCGTGTCTTTAAAAGGACTGTGATCCCTGTGGGAGAAAGAAAAGAACGCTCTACTCTGCCAAACAGTCCCTTGTGGATTGTACCCATTACGGCTGGGAAAACGGGTGAAAACGCCGGCGAATCGCTGGTGATTGAACGATGCAACAACTTTGGGATCCCCGCGAGGCACTGTGGGGGGGGGAGGGGGGGCTGTGACTGGGGAGGGGTTGGGTGGGTGGGGGGTGTAGGGGGGGGCGCAAAGGGAGGGGAAGAGGAAAGACGGGGGAGATTGGCCCTTGTGTTTGTCTCTGAGGCATTTACCCACTTCCCCTGGGTCTGGCAGACTACCAGGGGCACCTGTGCTGTACCTGCGTTGGATTCTGGGAAAAGAAAAAAAATGGCACAACAACAGCAGACTGATTTAATCTGGTAGCTGAAGCACTTTGTGTTCCGAGTAGCAGGCTTTCCATCCAGGCGACATAGTTTCTTTTACTGATTGTAACAGAAGAACAGGAAGGCACGCCGCTGTGAAGGGGAAAAAAAAGACCTTGCCTATTTTTAAAAGTCACATGCATGTCTCACTGGTGCGAAGTACTGTGGTGGTGGTTAAGAACCACTCATTTTCCCATTCTCTCGTTTCTATCTGTTTTGCCGTGTGTTCTCTGAAGTCCAAAATGACTTTGTCCTCAGGTTTCTGCACAAATATGCAGAGTGGTAATGCAGTTTGTAGGAACACTAACGGATAACAGGAGAGTGCTTAGGGACCAACAAGCGTGACCAGACACACAAGAACATCAATTCAGTTCTAGGATGGTTCCAGGAAAAAACATGAACACTAAGGACCATGGTCAATTTAGCATTTTTTTTCATTCATGAAAGATGCCATTACACAGGACTTCCTGTTCTGAAGCATAATCTTGAATATTCTGTCACTTTCCTTCAACAAACATGATTATCAGTAGCCGTGGTCCATCTAAGGGCTGTGGTTAGAAATAGCCCGTTGGTACACACAAACACCAATGTGCCCAGACAACAACTCAACAGCCAGTGACAGAACCTCGCCTGATGCAAATCCAAATTCCGTTCCTTCCTGGGAGAGAGAAAGGCCGATCAATATGACAAGACACAACAATAGAAGTGGCCGGGTGACAAACACACTGAATCTTTATGAGAGGTTCTGACGGCAGCTGAGCCATGGGGAGAATGGTAATTGTACAATATCCACAATGTGATTACAGGTCAATCATCCAATTACAGGTCCCCCAAGACTCCACACAGGCAATGCAGTCTCCGCCCCCATCCCTGTCATCAATGGACCTGTAGACAATCAATGGACAATCAGAGGTCACCTGGAAAGCCTCATAATCATTCCAAATCTCGACAACCTGTACCCTTTCGGACAGCCTGTTTTCAATGTATATTGTATTTTAAAAGTCTGTAGACTTTGGTGATGACGTTCTTTTCTCGTGTCGTTGCGTTGTGTTGTTGTTGAACCCGAAACACTTGGTTACATGAATACCTGTCAAACTGGCAGGAAAGGAGGAGGAGTGGTTGTCCTCATCAAAGACACATTCAACTGCAAAGAAATTGCACTTGGTAATTTCATTTCTTTTGAATACCTCTGTTTAACATTGAAGGTTGGCCCCAAATGTTTGTTTTTAACTATTTACCGACATCCACGATATACTGCAAATTTTACTGAGGATTTTGCTGAACTACTCTCTGTCATATGAGTTGATTATAACGTGCTTATTATTACAGAGCGTTATAACATCCAGATAGATAATAAAACAAAGAACGTTTTGCACTACCTCACTTGTTTTTGGAGGGAGGCCATAGCTATCCCTCCAAAAACAAGTGCTGTGGCAGTGGATGTCTGGATATTGTTTAGCGAATGCCAAAATATTGAATGTCATGGATCGTGTTCCCCCGTAAAGGTAAAGAAAACTAAGAGCAAACAGAAATCACCATGGAGAACCACCATGATGGCAAGCGCCCTGAAAAGAGATTGTGGTAAAGGTTATTGTATTTGGCAACAAAAATAAATAAACGAGTATTAGTAAAGAGCTGGATTCTCTGGCTCTAAAACCCAGGGACCAAGTGCGTAATCTTGGTGTTCTGATAGACTCAGACGTCACATCTAACATTTTTGTCAAAGCAGACACAAAAACAGCATTCTAGCATCTTAAAAATATAGCCATAAACAGAGCTTGGAGTCCCAAAAAGACTTGGATGAAAACTCATCCATGCTGTATCTCTAGTAGGGTTGCCTACTGTAATGGTCTCCTAACAGGACTCCCCAAAAAGACTGTAAAACAGCTGCAGCTCATTCAGAATGCTCCTGCTAGAATGTTAACCAGGACCAACAGAACAGAGCACATCACTCCAGTTCTTAAATCTTTGCACTGGCTTCCAGTGAGTTACAGAATAGATGTTAAAGTTATGCTTTTAATATACAAATCACTTAATGGTTTGAGCCCCGAAAACATTTCTGATATGTTTGCAGAATATTAACCGTGCAGGGCTCTTAGATCCATGAACTCAGGTCAACTAGTAGAGCCCAGAGTCCAAACTGAACATGGTCAAGCGGCATTTAGCAGTTATGCTGCACACAACTAGATTGAACTACCATAAGATTTTAGACACGTTCAAACGTATAGTTCTTTTTAATCCAGATTAAAAACATTTCCCTTTTCACTTGCTTATGACTGAGCACTTAAATTTAACCACACTGTTTAGCCTTACAACTTTTATAGCTTCCTTTTTATCACGTTTTATTCAATTTAAATTTTCTTTTTCTATGTTATATTTTTATGTTGTTATTTTGACGTTTTATCTATTATTAATCTATTGTATTTTTATATTTTAAATTTTTTTTGTAAAGCACATTTATTATTATGATGACAACATGTATTCCTCTCTTTTTTTTCTTTTGTAATTGCATTTCTATTTTGCTCTGTTATACCAATTGTTTTCTGTAATGCAAGTTCTGTTGCTATTAGAGGAATAACCTCTGTGTAAATGTAACAACCCAGTGATGATGAATAACTTGAGGTCTTGTGCTGCTATTTAGACATGGGATGCTGGGTATTATCTCCTAAAAGGACTGACGAGTTCCTCCTAACGCTGGAATGTGAGGACTGAGATACCAGGGTGTTGAGGTTCATGTAGTCCCCCTGGAGACAGAGATTTGTAACAACCTGACTGTTTTAATTCCATTGCATTTTAGAATTGCTTCTATGTATGCATTGTGCTAAATAAATATAAATAAACGTGCTTGCTGTGTTGGTGTGCGTTGCCAACTTCTCATGTTGTTACGTTGTGTTGTTGTCGTGCTGTGTCGGTGTAAGTTACAGAGTTCTCATGATGTTACGTTGTGTTGTTGCCGTGTTGTGTCGGTGTGTGTTACAGAGTTCTCGTGACGTTACGTTGTGTTGTTGTGTTACTGCCAGATTTTATTATTCCTGTGTCGTGAGGCGTCCCTCCTTGTGGTGTTGTTACTTCTCAGACTTTTGGGCTGACTAAAAAACATCTGTGCTGGAGCCCAGAAATCCACTCCTCGTTCTACCTGGTACTGCACCCTGTGGAATTTTGAGGGTGTATCCCAAAAGTGAGCTAAAACTAAAGTAACAAATGACTTTCCGCAAGGAGGACAAAATAGTTGAAATGCTTACTTTTGGATTAAGTAATGAGTTATATGGAATTGTTTACTTGTTTTGTAACAACTGCAACACTGCCCAGACATTATCTGTCAGCACAGTGTATTTCCCTCTAGATGTTTACAAATTTAGAAAGTCTAAACAATAGAGCATCAGAGAGGCATAGAAAACATCATACCCCCATAAACCATGGACAAAACTCCTTCTCTCAGTGGAAAATTGGCTTTACATTATTCATAACTTTATATTATTTATAAGGTATTTATAAAGTATTTTATTTATAAAGTATTTATCTCTACAATAAGTCACCGGTTTTCAGTTTTTCTGGATTATCAGGCCTGCCCTGAACAAACAAACAACAATAATCAACCAGCAATCCAGAAGGATTGAGATAAGAATAACACACTGGACGCATAGTTGACAGAGTGCTAACTCTTGTTCTATTAGTTATTCTTTCATGCGTGTAATCATAGCGAATAGGCAAAATTTAGGTACACTGGACCAAACCGTCTCCAACTTTCAGGGTTACATTTTTCTTTCTATTATTTCTTTGTTTGTACAAATTTTTTCTAGCAATACTTCCCAAATTTCCAAAATTTGACAACCATAATATCAACCACAAACACAACCTCCTTGACCTTCACGCTCGCTGTGGGCCATCAGATGCTGCTCTTCTCACCTCAGACACTCTTCCCAAGGGATGGAACCCTCAAAGAGGCAATCAAGGAGGCATTTCAGGTAGACTCAGAAAAAGAGCTCACTGGCCAACGCCCTAGTACTTTGCTCGTTAATGTGTAGTCTCTGGACAACAAAACATGACAAGCTCAAAGCAAGAATTTCCTGCCAAAGACACATTAGGAACTGGGCCGTTAATCTTTCTAAAACATGGTTTCACCCAGATATAAAATCACTGTCTATTGAGCCGCCTGATTTCGCTGTACATCACACAGGCATGACCCGAAAACTCTTGGGAGAAAGCAAAGAGGATGGAGTCTGCGCCTCATGATCAATAGCTGCTGGTTCAGCCATGTTACCATGCAGGAACTAAGGTCCCTTTACACCCTCAATCGGCAGTTCCTAATCATTAACTGCATTCCTCATTTCCACCCAAGAGAATCCTAATGTATTAGTTTCACCACAGGCCGACACCCCATCAAGACTCAAAGAACAACACTAGACCTTGAATCAACTAGAAACCACATTTCCTGTAGCAGCTTTCATCATCAAAATGAAATATGGCATTTAATTACTTACAGAATGAGTGAATTAGTTTTGCTTTAAATGAGATTCGAGTTTGATGTGGGTTTTCTGGGGGGGTTTCACATTTTTTTTGCTGTGCCAACATGTGTGTATATGAAAAGTTAACAAAATGATCTAGGCATGAGTTGACACAGAGTACTCATGTAAAACCAGCCTCCATATCTGCAGTTTAACAAATGCTGCTGGACTCATGATGATCACCCCGGACGCCCCAGAGCCCTCAAACTCAACCCTAGACCACTAGGACTGGTTCCACTCCCTTTCACCTTGTCAACCCTCTAATCGGGGACTTATCAAGACCAGGGACACCAGGTGCAATAAATGGTGAGAACGGAATACCAGCAGAATCTGAACACTCCTGCTCTGGACTTGTCATGTATTGCCCTAACAGATCCTTGTACAATGCAAAAGTCCCCAGGCACACCCCTTTCCCACTTAGACAGAACCTCACATGGGAATGCTGTGCAAGTATACTTTGGGTCTGGACTAACCTCCATGTAACTGGACCAAAGACTCCCTGACAGACTAGTCTCAGATGATCGCAGTGGTCGAGACATGGGGCGCCAGTACACTATGTGTTCAGCTGCCAGCAACCGTTTGTTAAACCCATGTGCACATCACCAACCCTAACTGTAACCCTAACCCTAAACCTAACCCCTCCTGGCCTTTTCAGATCACAAGATTGTTGCCAGGCCTGACCGACCTCTAACGACTAGTCCGACCACAACAGTAAGTGGCAGAACTCATGACAAGAATGTCCGCCTTAAATTCGAAAAAGCAAAGGAGCCAATCAGGCACCACAAACAACGAGGGTGTCGCTGAGAGGTGTGCATATTGTCGAGCATCTACCCCTACAGACAATCAGGCTGGTGAAAAAGGCTCAGGAGCGCAGTTTGAAATATCCGGCGATTTGCTGAAATCTCAAGATGTCCTCTCAGAGTTTCCCAGAGGTCGACCGGCGTGCTACTTGGAGCATTCCGTCGGGATGTGCCCTTGCTAGGTCCACTTCCGCGGTCACAATGGTGCCTCGCTAAAAGAGGCAATAAGGCCTACAGTATTCACCATCAGGGGTGTACTTCAGGCCCCCCAGGAGGGACTGGACATTGACACCGTGCCGTGCTGAGTGTGGCCCTCCGTGCCACAGACTGATTTGTGCGGGTACATTTAGCAGGGGGTGGGCAGTGCCGGGCATCATAAAATACTGAAGAGAGTCTTCCCCCAGGCAGTTTGTCTTCTGAGCAGCCATCACCAACTGGATAACAGCCTGGCTCTCTGCCCGTAAAGACTCTGACTCTGAGTCCGCCAGCACCTCATGTCTCCACAACGGGTGAATGTATTCCAATCCCCGAAGGCTACGGCAGTACACCGTCTTCAGTTTACTTTGAACATTTTGATATCGATTTCCCCGCATCGTTGGTAGGGCTTGGAAACACGAGAATTTAGCTAGACCCCGCCTTTTTATCAGGCTTTGCACTGCAACCAACAAACTTTGATTTCATTTAATCCGAAAAATAAATAAATATTAAAAAAAGTTCCATAGTGTTACTGCAGTGGTGTGCCACGAGCTTCGTACTGATGGAGCCGGAAACAAACAGGCCTGCTTCACACGAGGTCTGTGAGGTAATTTAATGCTTGACATCTTGTGGGATTAACACTGTAACCCGAGATAAGAAAGCGGCTCCAACTCATTCACGCTTTCCATACAGACTTCAACCTATGGATATGGTGGCGTCATTGCTAATAGTCAGGAACAAACTCAGAACAGCAACCCCTCCCTGGCTGTCATTTCATTGCTGTGAAAAATGAATCCAACACATTGATATTTCTTGAGATATTTTATGGATTTATGTTTTTAATGCATTGCAGTCTGCGATGTGAAACATTAACTTGTTGTGGAGTGTTTTATAATGGCATGTGAAAATATTTTATCTGATTTCTGAGAACAAGAATGTATCTGTGTTCCTAAATGCATGCATGTATGTGTGTGTGTGTGTGTGTGTGTGTGTGAGTGAGTGAGTGCATGTTTGTATGTGTATGTGTGTGTGTGTGTGTGTGTGTGTGTGTGTGTGTGTGTGTGTGTGTCTCAGATGGCAGACAGTTAAGGCCCCTGCCAACCCTGACAGGTGGGGCTCAGAGTCACCATGACGATAAAATAATGAAATGCCATGAACTACCAGAGCTGATGTCATTTCCTGCCAGAACAGAGATACACAATGTTATCCGTTTTTCTCCCCAGAGAAATGGCCAAACACGTGACAAAAACTGTGCCCAATTGTGTCTTCTGGTTAACATATGTGTGTGTGTTTGTGTGTGTGTGGTTGAAAGAAGAGTGTGTTGTCGTCACAAAGGCTCCCTGTGGTCAGTTGGTTATCCAGTGGCAGATTAGGTCTGTAACTACGACAACAACTCTGGCAGCACAGATGGGTGTCCAAACCTCTGCATTGGCCAAATCGAAGGGTGACAGACTGTAGGACGGTCACAGTGGACCCATCGCCATGGTGGGTGTTAGGCCAGAGAGCATCGGACAACCACATAGGCGAAGAAAATCAAAACAATAACAGACTTGGCGGGGCGGTAGATGCAAAAACACACACAGGGCAGATAGAGGGAAACCCCCGCCTGAAGCCCCAATCCATACTGATCTGGCTTTGTGCTTCACACCCTTACCATCGATTTCACCACAACAAACACACTTCAGAAGAGAAAAAGAAAGCGTGAACAGGGAGGGAGGAGAGAGAGGGCAGAGGATAAAGACAGATTGCTACCGAAAGAGGATTTGCGAGTTCTAAAGAACAGGAAAGAATTTGTGATACCGACAAATGTTGAATGGCCGAAAAGTAGAACTGCAGCCGTAATAAACGAATGAGCGAGTGTGACACATAGCAACCAAGGAGGAAGCAGCAGGGAGAAGGCCCACGAAAAGGAGTTCAGACAGGGAGGTGGCATCGATCAGTTCCACGGCAGGGGGGGCTCGTGTTGGGTTCTAGATCAGTTCCAGAACTGGGGGCTCGTGTTGGGTTCCAGATCAGTTTGACCCCCAGTTGGAGAGCTTAGCGCCAGTCTTCTCCGGCCGCTGTTCCCGATAGGATCTGGCTGCAGATTACGCTTTTGCTTCCCAGAATCCTTTGCACCGCAGCTAGCTGGGCCAGCGCAGAGACCATGTGCGCGGCTCTGACGGGAAGATAACAGTTGTAATCTATTAATGCTGTTACTCTCACCACCCCATCACCAGCACGGTGACCTAGCCATGGTGGCAGCACGCCCCCTGTCAACAAATATCAAGCACCAGGCTCCCCGTTTGAAGCCGTTGGCTTGTGGAGAGGCAGCTGGGATTGGATCGGATTTCCACTTATTAGGAAGTCAATTTGGTGCCTCCTGTTATACAAATGACAGCAATTTGACACAGGAAGTCCACGCGTGGCTAACCGCTTAGTGGGCCGTGGGTGGGCCGTGGGTGGGGGGAGATTTGGGGTGAATAAGAATATGAAGGCGCCATGCTGATTGGAAAACATTACGTTATCAGCGAGAATATTGAAATCAGATTACAGATATGTTTTATCTGGAAGACGATCAATCCTTGGATTACTTTAAATTCACAAAAGCTGTGTTGGTGGATTAGGGATACCTCCAGATGTTGGAGGAGTGGGGACACCTCCAGATGTTGGAGGAGTGGGGATACCTCCAGGTGTTGGAGGATTGGGGATACCTCAGACGGTTGGAGGATTGGGGATACCTCAGACGGTTGGAGGATTGGGGATACCTCCGGGGGTTGGAGGATTGGAGATAACTCCAGATGTTGGAGGAGTGGGAATACCTCCAGGTGCTGAAGGAGTGGGGACACCTCCAGGTATTGGAGGAGTGGGGATACCTCTAGATGTTGGAGGAATGGGGACACCTCCAGGTGTTGGAGGATTGGGGATACCTCCAGGTGTTGGAGGATTGGGGACACCTCCAGCTGTTGGAGAATTGGGGATACCTCCAGATGTTGGAGGAGTGGGGATACCTCCAGATGTTGGAGGAGTGGGGACACCTCCAAGTGTTGGAGGAGTGGGGACACCTCCAGAAGTTGGAGGAGTGGGGACACCTCCAGGTGTTTAAGGATTGGGGATACCTCCAGATGTTAAAGGTTTGGGGATACCTCCAGGTGTTGAAGGATTGGGGATACCTCCAGGTGTTGAAGGATTGGGGACACCTCCAAGTGTTGGAGGAGTGGGGACACCTCCTTTGGTCTGGATGTTGTAGCATTTTGTTATCGACTTTTTTTGATTTTGGGGTCCAGTATTGTTTAAGATTGTGGTCCATATTATTCTGCCTAAATATTACTCCAAAGTCACAATAATACATTTAGTAAATTCTGTTTTGAAATCAACATTTACTGTGGAAGTTATCAGATCAAATTCCAGGTTAGATGAATAATCATTTCTGTATTAATAAACTTCTGTCAATTAGAACATTGTGCGTGTCTCAAATTGACATTTTTTAGGTCTGTGTAAAAATCTGAAAGATGGCAATGTGCACGGGAAAATGCCCCCTTCACTCACCAGTGATCAACTCCCCTATTGGCACTCCCACACCACTTCGAAAGACCTCAGGCTGTCTACACACCAAAAACATCTCTGGCCTTGGTCTCCAGAACGTTCTATGACCTGTAAATTACTGATGCATGCTTGTCATAAATTTTGACAAATTAGTTCAATTAAACTACTGTTGCCTGCATTTTTGCTCAAAGTTTGCCGTGTTTGTGTGTGTGTGTTTGTGCGTGGTTGTATGTGGCCGACATAAATATATGTTCATAGGCTAAAGCTGTTTCTCTTTCTTTCCTCTCTTGTCATTCAGGCCAGCCTATTGTTTTTCTGGTATGCCTCTCCTAGAACTTGAGAGCTAATCTCAAAGGACAGTTTTCATTTTTATGATGTTTTCTTTAACAAAAACAACCCTCTGAGTTCACGCCCTACTCATTCTCCCGACACTAGCGTGCGTTCTTCATTCTTTAATCACTATTCAAAACGATTTAAAACTAATAATTAGTCGGCCAGAGAAATACATGTAACTTACGCAAAAAAATGCCCCTCTTTCTCGTCTCCAGAGCGTCTGGAATCTGAACTGTTTCAATGTAAAATTGCACACAAAGCGCAGAGAGGAAGGCAAAGTGCTTCATGGCCGAGCTAACAGGGTGAGATGTTTTTTATTTCTGCGCTCAAGAAATTTCTATGGGAAAAGTGATATTTTATTATGAAAGTTCTGGGTTGTGGATCTGCTGAAAGACCAGGAAGTGAAAAGAAAATTATAACAGGACAAGATGGAAAAGGAATACATTTTCAATCAGATGTCAACCTCTAGTCCAAAACATAATTACCATCATCTAAATTATCATCCAAAGAAATATCCGCTTGGATGTCCGCGAGCACATCCTTGGTTCGCGACAGGATCTAGACTTAACCATCACGGTAGTGTGAAAAGATGGCCATAGAAAGTCATTGTAAAACATGCAAAGCATGGCTAAACATTCGCCAACATATCTTATGTGAATCTTAAGTTCATTTAATCGTTCTTTTAGTTTCTTTGTATATCTATCTGGGTCACTTTTTTCTGTCTTCAGTGGGTTTACGTTGCATTTTTTTGGTTTACGAGTCTCCTTCATAGAACGGACATCATCAACTCTGAACATAATGTGGATCGAGTGGAGAAACTGTCTTTACAGAATATTTGAGTAAATGCAGAATTGTCTATTACATGACTAATTACGAGGTCTATACAACAAAATATGTGAACTGCGGAAGTCTGTGGATTCATCAGTTAGGCAGACACTGATGATGTCATGTTTTCACAACCCAGAACCCCAAATAAATGTGTTTGTATGGAAAACTAAAGACATTGGAAAATAAACTTAATATAAAAAAAACAAATTGTCTGGGTTTAAAGAATTGGAACTTTTGGAAGGATGGGGACACCTGGAGGTGTTCAAGCCTCCAAGGAAGGATGACATTTTTGTTTGAGTTTTACAAGGAACAAAGGTTGTTATTTTTTAAAGGAACAGGATCTTACATTGGTAAGGAGCTCTCTGGCCAGTGATGTCACCCAGGGCAGACAGGCCTTTTGATCCACATACAGGTTGGCAGTATTATTCTGTTGTACTGGACCCCAGAGAGACAACATGACCTCCCTGGTTAATATTGGCTACTGACATGAATGACTTTAGAAAAAACGAAGCTGCTCTAAAAACCACTTGGATTGTTTGTTTTGTGTCTTGCACATTTCACAAATCTGTTTTAGGTAGGTCAAGTTGAAAGCTGCGTTTGCATGGTAAATGAGTTTGGCAGGTGGCGTGATTGAAAACCATCAGGTATTTGGGGTTGCAAAGCAAAGGTTTGAAAACCACTTTTCATATGGCGCAGACAGATGAATGGGTGAGGACATCACTTACTTTACTGATATCTGCAGTGACATGAATTATGCGCTCAATTATTTGTGCCCTATTGATTGTGATTATAAATAACATAAAACAAGTTAAAATGAATCTTGTGATCAATATTTTAGAACCATACCTAACTTGTTAATTAAATTCATTATTTATCTATGGGAAGGTATGTAAACTTTCATGTATTCTGCAATCTGTGTACAGTTGGTAAAAATGTATATTTGTCTATTAATTCTCCTTTTTACTTAACAGTAAATTACTCTAAAAGTCACCCAATCAGATTACTGAGTTTGAGTTGTCTCAAAGTGACACTACCGATTACAAACTTGGACAGGTAACTAATAATCGTGACAGGTTCCATTTTCAAAATAACCTGCCCAATCCAGAGAAAAGACATGAACAAAAGAGGTATGACTGATAGAGAAGAAAACCCTGTTACCCAGACGCCAACCGTCTCCAAACAACAACTCTGTCCCTGGCACGGCGTGGACCACTCAGACTGGTGTTTGGGGGCACAGACACAGGCGATATTTAAACAGGTAAACAGAGTGGATCAAAGTGGGGGCATCAGACAAACCTGATGGACAGAATGCACTTTGACCCTCCCTCAGTGCGTGTCAGGTGACCCGGGAAGAGAGCGACCGAAATGGATGGACGGGTGGCAAGCGCTCCCGGCGCATCTCCACAAAGCCAGACTATGACACGACGAGAGGCCCTGGATTGAGCTTCCAGAAGGAAATTGATTTGGGGGTTTGGGGCACATGGGGATCGGGTGGGGGGAATGGCGGCGCATAGCATTTACTAATCAGCCCTGTTGGTAAACAGTAGGAGATTGACAGCCAAAGCTGAGGAAATATAATCGACTTGGCTTAAGGGCTCAAGCTTTTCACACGATACAATTTGCAGAGTGCAATGGTGTAAATCACATTTAAACCTCTCTCTCGCCTTCTCTCATGTGTGTGTGTGTGTGTGTGTGTGTGTGTGGGTGGGTGTGGGTGTGGGTGTGTGTGTGACAGTAGCTTACTCTTCGGGGGGCAGCATGCAGGCAAGAGTGACACTCTGAATGTGTGATGTTGTTTCCAGCCCAGAGCTAATGTAGAAACAGAGACTAAAGCCAACCTTCTTACGTCGCCGATGGCAACCTTTTAAAGTGCAGGGAATTGATTCACAATGCAAGAAGGAAAAATGTCCACTGCCTCCACAGCAAAGTAATGTAATATGTCCGCCTTCTGTTCGAGACTGGCTTTGAAACCCCCACCACCTGGTGTGTCCAGGTTTCTTCTGACATGGTTATTAACACCGGAAATTGAGTTTTGATGATTGCCAACAGGCTCATATCGGGGGACAAAATTATTATCCGAAGGCACGAAATGAACACATTGTCCTTTAATTCCCGTGAAAGTTTATTTAGGTGTTATCTTTCAAAGACAGAAAATAGCATTTGACAAAAAATATCGGCACAATGTGCGCGTCTGCGTGGATATTTAACCTCGTAAACATCGACAACACAACACACACACCCATGCACAAGCACACTCTCACAGACACAAAAAACACACCCAGCCCCCCCACTCCCACCCCGGCTCCACTTTTCCCTTGTTTGTTTTTGACTGATATAAAATTCCATTAACGGACTCCCCCTCCCCCCAGACGCGTCTGGCAGCAGGATACGGTGTCTGACTGACTGACTGACTGATTGACTGACTGACCGACCGACTGCGATTCAGTTCAGAAGCACTAATAGGCACTGGAGTATTGGTGTGAATAATTGTGTTCCCCACTATTTGAATAAACAGGCGGCTAAGTGTACATAATTGAATCAACCAACCTGTTTTCTCCGTTTCCACGTGGCACATTTCATTCCGGGGCCCTGAACTTAACAAAGGGGCCCCGGTCGCAGGATGAACGCCGCCTCCTTATTAATGCATTAGGCACCATTAATCTATTTAGACCTCCAGGGATCTGGGCCCCTGACAAACGAGACGAATAGAAATTGGCGCCGTCAGTCAGTCGGTGTGACGCAGTGTTGTGGCTTTCGATAGCCGTCGATCGTAATCACGCCATGGTGGCACTCCACTGGTGCTGTGTCCTCAGTCGAGAGGCCCACGAGGCTCAGTTAGCAACCAAACATGACCCAAAGGACCCCTCTCACTCGAACAGATGTTATTTACCTGTAATACCTGAAAGGTTAATTAAATGAGGAATGACATTCCATCCCGCTCGTCAAACCACTCTCCGACAGGAAGTTGTCAGAACCATCACCATGGAGACAACGCTAGGGCACGAATTTCCACCTTCACCTGACCGATTGCTCATACTGTCCAAAACGTCTGACGCAGCACACAAGCTGATGTAATGGTCAAAGGACCAATTAATGAGAGAAGAAAATCGGACTGTCTGTATGAATGCAGCTTTATTTGCATGCTCACACCCGCACACACACACACACACACACACACACACACACACACACACACGCGCGCGCACACTCACACATGGTCACACACACATGGTCACACACGCGCGCGCACACACACACGCGCTCTCTCACTCACAAACTCCAGTAATGAGGTTTATGTTGAGCTCTGAGAGAGACCCATCAGACAGCAATTCAAAGAGAACATGCACTGATGCCATACTGACGCAAATAGAGCGAAAAAAACATAGAGACTGGACAAGGGAGATGGGTAAAGAGAGGGATACTGAGAGAATGAAAAACTGACAGCATGAGGCACAAATTCATTGGTTGGGAGAGTGAATGAGAGAGAGGTAAGAAAGAGAGAAATAGAGATGGGTAGAGGGAGCAAGCGTGAGACAAAAAGAGAGAGCGAGAGGGGTAGAGGGTAAATGATAGAGAAGAAGGAGAAAGTAAGAGAGGGGAGTACAGAACGAGAGAAAAGAAAGGGCACAGTCTTGAAATGCCTGTAAAAGTGTTTCCATAACTGGAAACAATGGAAACAACCGTGTCCATTAAATGGTTCCTACAATGACATGTACAAACCTGACGATGGTCCAGGTCATCCACTGCCTTCTTGTTGGACATGTTTTATGATGTCTTCGGGAAAGGCGTTTGCGACTGCAGGTGCTCCCATACTGTCCTGACCTCTGTATCTAATAGGGTTAAGAGGTCTAGCGCCCAGTAACAGCCTCCGCTGCTTTGTCCGCATGACTGAGTCGGTGCTAATGGAGAGCTAATGTTTTCACTTCCCATTCTGTTCTTTGGCACCTGGAGAATCATGCATTAGGAGTCATTAAACTGGTACCGGGGCTCTTTGTACCCCAAGCAGGTGCTTGTTTCGGCGGCATCACGGCTCACTGGCTTCTGAATAAACAGACTGATGTGGCGCGGAGTGGGAACACAATGCCCTGGACCGCCACCGAGTCGGCATATCGTCGCATTTGCTTGTTTGTGTGCGAGTCCACGCTGGCGGGTGAGAATCCAACAAAATGTGTGCCCAAATATAAATGCCAATTTGTGAACAGATGAACGGATAGGTGTTTGTGCGTCTTGACACCTGGTTGTCTCAGTAGGGAGAGGTTTCATACATTGGTAGCCTGGAGTGGAGCTTCCCTCTGATTGCCTAATTGATTTCCGGAACGGCTCTGATGGATGGGAGCCTTGACCTTGTCGACTGGCTCCGGCTTGTCCTGCGGTACGAGCTGATTGACAGGACACAGGGTGGGAACAGACACCAGATCCTCCAGCGCAACTCCCTTGGCCGGGTGGCTCCTCCTGCTGGTCCCAATGTCCAGAGACTGGACAAACACTCAGCGATAAAACGCTGTAAAACGTTTGAGGAGATTGAGTCAAAAGGCGTTTTTTGTTGCCCTCTCGGAAACAGACTGAGAATCATATTTGAATGTGAAATATCTATTAAGGCACATCCACTCAGAGATTTGGAAGCAGATGCAATGCACACAGCACTTAATATCCGCCCTCATTCAATTACGTAACATCCAGATAGAATTACATCAGGACAAAACTATAAATAACCAGTTAACTGGAAATAACAATGAAGAAAAATGCAAGGGAAAATAACTCTTTCCATTGTCCATTAGGATTCATGGGAAATACTCAAATAACCTGCGGAATTCTGACTGGCACCATTCACAATACCTGCCCGGGAACAAGAAATTTGATTGCCTCTGACAGGAAGCAGCTGAGCTTGTACGGTCACATCCACTTGACCTCTGACCTCTATCAAATGACAGGTAGGTCTGCCAGAGGGTGGTGGGGGAAGGATGGGTGGTGTCCGCTGCTGGAAACTGTTCGGACTTCATTAACAACCTGGTTTGATCGCGTTCGTCTCCCGCCAGCCCAGCATCCAATAGCCAGGCTTTCATCCCACCCACAGACCCGCACAGAGACAAATTATTGGTTTTCTTCTCTTTAGCTCCGTCCCCCCTCCTCTTTCTTTCTGTCCCTGGTGTGAAAGTAAAACCAACTCCCTGCGACACCTTGGGGGGGGGGGGGGGGGGTTTCCCCTTT
>JACXGJ010008553.1:0-26800 GCA_016801105.1 Esox niger | reverse complement strand
TGTGACCCACCACCGGGGTTGTATCTACGTCTTACGACTGTGACACACCACCGGGGTTGAATCTACGTCTTAGCGACTGTGACCCACCACCGGGGTTGTATCTACGTGTTAGCGACTGTGACCCACCACCGGGGTTGTATCTACGTCTTAGCGACTGTGACCCCCCACCGGGGTTGTATCTACGTGTTAGCGACTGTGACCCACCACCGGGGTTGTATCTACGTGTTAGCGACTGTGACGCACCAGGGTTATATCTATGTGTTAGCGACTGTGACGCACCGGGGTTGTATCTACGTGTTGGCGACTGTGACCCACCGGGGTTGTATCTACGTGTTGGCGACTGTGACCCACCGGTGTTGTATCTACATGTTTGTGACTGTGACGCACTGGGGTTGTATCTACTTGTTTGTGACTGTGACGCACTGGGGTTGTATCTACTTGTTTGTGACCGTGACGCACTGGGGTTGTATCTACATGCAATGCGAGCCTGCTCCCTCTTGGTCTCCCATCGTTGCATGGTGGCTGCCCATCTCTCCAACTCTTCTGGTTCCTGCAACTTGCTATCACACCGAACCTGGAACAAGAAAACATTGAGGAACTTACAAGCCCATGCTCAAAACCATGGTCTTCTGTTCAGGTCCATACCTCCATAGTTGCAGGGCAAGTGTCTTTTAAACCAGGGTTTTTTAACTCTTGTCCTGGAGGCACACTGCCATGCATGTTTTAGATCTCTCTCTGCCCTCCCATACCTGATGTAGCTCATCAACGATGTGAAAATGAGCTGATCATTTGAATCAGGTGTGACAGAGCAGGGAGAGATCTAAAACATGCAGGGCAGTGTGCCTCCAGGACCAGGGTTGAAAAACACTGTTTTAGACCACACCAGTCTGTGAGAAGACCCGGTATAACTCTGTTGAGACTCACACCTCAAGCCATTTTCATAAAGTGTCTGACATTATTTGACATAAAGTGTCTGAGTTATTTGGATCACAAAACTATGTTGGAAAAACACCCAAGGGGATTTAATAAACTGTGTGCTTATGAAACTGCTCAGGGCAAAGGACTGACAGCAATTCCCCAATATAAAACGGCACAGTTTATACATTTGGAATGATGTTTCCACCAATAGTTCCGCAAGTTGTTGCTAACTTTGGTGGACGGCTTTAAATCGATACTACAATGAGACATTTTTATGCAGCAAAATTACTTAATGTCTCTATACCTCCTTTTTTTCATTAGAAATCCCTTTCCTAAAAAAATGCAAGCAGTCTGCCTGGAATCATAATAATTCTCAGCTCTTTAAATCCTCTCCAGAGATCCAAACGTTTACCCGATAGTGTTTTTCAGCTAAGAGGCTTTCTCAGATGATGTGAGACCCTAAATATTTGATAAGCTAATGAATAGCTGTAATTCTAACTCCTACGGATTGGACAATTTTCTGAATTTCACGGACAGTTAAGTCATACTTTTATTGAGTGATTTAAGCAACACATGGCACCCTAGAGTCTAGCATCTTTCAATAAATGTAATGGAGTTACGTTTGGGAGAGCTCTGGTAAAGAGGAACCATTGAAACGCCAAACAATAGAGTCCCGAGGAGCTTAAGAGGACTGCACACATATAGCATTATCGTGAGAGTTCATGAAGTCATAGTAGAGAAAAGCACCTTTTCGTTGTGATTGCAAGATAAGTGTGCCAGCCCTTCACTGCTCCCTGGGGCCTGGTGTTCAGTCTCCTCACTGCTTCCTGGGGCCTGGTGTTCAGTCTCCTCACTGCTCCCTGGGGCCTGGTGTTCAGTCTCCTCACTGCTTCCTGGGGCTTTGTGTTCAGTCTCCTCACTGCTCCCTGGGGCCTGGTGTTCAGTCTCCTCACTGCTCCCTGGGGCCTGGTGTTCAGTCTCCTCACTGCTCCCTGGGGCCTGGTGTTCAGTCTCCTCACTGCTCCCTGGGGCCTGGTGTTCAGTCTCTTGCAGTTCCTTGTCCCTATTATATGTGTTTGACTCGACATCTTCCTTCAGTTTGTTGAACTTGAGGCTGAACCAACTGTGAGCTTCCACTAAGTTTGCTGATATCTGAAGTTGAATAATAGTAACACTTTGCTAATGAATGCCAAGAGACTGAGGGAGAAAATTCCAGATTAATCCTGAGGTGTTGAAGAGAGCAAAACATGTATCATTGCTTATGATCGCCAATTGGTCAGACCCAAGAAGCAGCTACTCTTCCTGAGGTCCACAAAACACAAAGGATATAACACTAATACATTGATAGACCAGACCAAGTCCAACAAACTTAAAATACATTTGCTTCTTCTGTTTTTTGCTGTTTGTTGAGTAACTTTAGGTGGTGTTAATTCTTACTTGCTGTGACTCCAGGCTGACCTCTTTCAGTTTCTGCTCTGCCTTGTCTTTGGCCTCAAGCAGCTTCTTGATGCTCCCCTCCAGTCTCTGCTAGGACAGTCACAGAAACACACAGAATATAAAGTACACTGACTGTTGCTCAATACTTCAACAAAGCTTCAGTGTCATAAAGCAAAGAAGATAGTCATTTAAAATAACTGACTAAAATTAGTCTTGCTTATGACAAACAAGAGATATATCCACTTCTAACCTGACACTTGTCTTCCACTGCACATCTCAATTCCCTCTCTGCCTCTAAATCCTCCTTCTTGTTCAGGTGACTCTGGAAACAGACATGACAGTTTTGGCTGGTATCCACACTGGTATGCACCAGCTGGTATCCACACTGCAAACGTTCACCAGATTAGGAAGGGTGTGGCTGGTTTCAAACCTGCAGAAAATTCTTCTGAGATTTGTCCTTCAAGACCTCAAGGGTTTTTCTTTTTGCGTCCATGTCCTGAAAGCAGAAGGGGAAGTGTAAATATAAGATCAGAAGAACAGACAAATGAGTCTGAGTTAAGGACAAGGTTTATATTAAACTGTGGTATTCTACTGTTGATGCCTTTATTGTCTTAGTGTTGCTCAGAGCTGCTCTGTTATCCAGGTGTTGCCGGAGTTGTGTCTTCTGATCTCTGAGACAGGCTTTCTGATTGGACAAGACTTTCTCCAGCGCTGAGATCTTCTCCCGCAGCTCCTGATTGGCTCTGGAAAGGTCACCTGACCTTAATGATGAGTCCTCTAGTGCCTTTCTCAACTGAAGGGAAATAACGAGGCGGGGTGATATTTCAGAGTTTGGACAGACAGTGGACAGTAGTGATGACGTGTGTGAGAGTGCATTACCTCTGAGATTTCTCTCTTTGACAGCCTCTTTGCTAAGTCCCTCTCTTTCTTCATATGACGCTTCATAGATTCCAGACGCTCTGACAATTGACCAATCTCTGCCCTCGTCTCAAGCAGTTCTGACTCTCTAAAATACATGCAGAACGTAGACATGACTTCAACATTTCCACAAAGTAGACATCCATATTTTATCTATGCCAATCGAATGGCCACTATAAACAACCTCATTGGTTACCTCAGTTTGCTGCTGTTCTGGTGTTTGTGTCTGGCTTGGTCGAAGTTGGCCTGCAGAGCACTGTTGGCCAGCACAGCCTGCTCTAAACTCTGGGCAAGCTTCTTGTTGTCCAGCCGTGTCACATCCAGGGCTTTCCGCAAAGGCTCCAGCTGGGAAGTAAATGAATACGTCCTTGTAAACTACACCTAGTACTAAAAGCTGTGTGTGTGTGTGTGTGCGCGTGCGTGTCCTTATGACTCATTAATGAAGCAGTTACCATTTTGGTTTTCTCAAAGTGAGTAGTTGTAATGATGTCTTGGAGTTTCTCCACCTCTAACTGGAGTCTTTGAATCTTCCTCTGAGCCTGCAGTCTGACAACGACATCGGTTATTTCAACATACACTCTGTTGTCTCGCGTCAGATGGCATCATTGTAGGACACAGGAGTCTCCAGGAGCCATCTGTCTGGCAAACAACTTACAGAGAGAGATCAGTGCAAATGGCCATCTGACGCAACACAATGACATACAAGCACAACCTAGCAACACTCATTTATCGGTCCTTCTGGGGACTATTTTCCCTTATGAAGAAATAGTGAAGCTCACTACTCTCTGTAACTCAACTCTCGAAGTAATTAACTCTTTTTCCTCACAGGGACTGGTTAAACGTACTATCCAGGCATTTTCCATCCCCAACAGTACGGTGAAACCCACACCAACATATACACCCAGCACTACCTGTCTCTCCGGAGAGTGACCAGCTCCTGCTCTCGTCCTCCCATCTCCTGCTGTAGAATCTCAGTGTTATGTTGCAGTCGGGAGTGGGAGGCCAAAACGCTCTCCAGGGTCTGAGTTACATTGCCCCCCCGCTGGAGAGAAACTCCCAGCCTGACATCCAACTCGCTCAGCTACAGAACAAACACACAGAGCAGAATCATGTGGGTTAGCGCCGGGCTAAAGCTCACGGCCGTCAGCTCTCCAGAAGCAAGAGCGGGTGACATTTCCGTTGGTCCTCAGACCTTATCCTGGTGCTGCTCCTGGAGTTGGTCCAGTCGTCTTCTCAGGATCTGGCTGTCCATCAGAGCCTTGTTTCTGGCTGCCACCACCGACACCAACTCCCCTTGGGCCTGCGTGAGACGAGCCTCCAGCTCTTGACAGGTTAACTTCAGAGATTTCATTTCAGAGCTGACCTGATGAGTAGTAAACATGCGTGTTGGCTGGTCAACTCGTTTTATTACATCACTACCTGCCTGCACAAAAGGCCTTCGGTGACAAGCTCATTAAACAGGCGGAGGTTATTGTCGCGATGACATGGCATTCTTGGCCACTTAAAAAGGCTAACTATATGTGGCCTCCAGATTACAGGCCAGCCTGAGAAGAGGCCAAAGTAACTGCTCTGTGGAGACTGTCCTCATGTCAACGACCAATGACATGGCCCCAGTCATCTGCGGTGTAATGTGAGTAGTGTATTCAAAACATTGTTCGTGTAGTTGTGTGTGTTTAGTGTGTGTACCTGAATGCGCTTATTCTTTAACACAGAGCTCCGCTTGCATTGTTGGGCACTTTCAGCACAGGCATCTCTTAACTCTCGCACCTCTTCCTGTAGTTGGTCCACCTGGGTCTGGTTGGCCAGGAGAGCAAAGGCAGAAATCTACTTCAACAAGAGGTATGGAGGAATACAGACAGCCAGAGTGGAAAAGCATTACCTGCAGTGACCCGTTCTCATAGGCAAGTTTGTTCTTACTGTCTGTCAGCTCCTTTAGCATTTGGTCCACCTGTTGCTGAGCATTCTGAGTAAAGGAAAGAGCACACATTGAGACATGAGGGAAATAGGAAACAGTCAAGAGGGAGATATAAAATAAAAAGGATGACACTAACACACATTGACATGGATGGACAGATTTAACTCGTTGTGACCCCAGTCTCCTGATACTAACTTGCTGATGCTCAATGGCAGCCAGATTTCCCATGAGCCTCCTGTTCTCCTCCTCCTGCTGCTTCTGAAAGGTGACTGTATCCAGCTGTCAAACCGGTTGAAAAGTGGACAGAGGACAGTAAGCTATGGTCAGGTTCAGTTAAAGAAAAATGCCTGTTTTCAACAGCCTGAGAAATGTCTGTTTCTTTGTCAGAGATAGTTGCCAGTACAGTACCTTGACTTTAGCGAGTTGTGCTACCAGATAACTCTTTTCACCCTCTAGCCTGGTGACCAGTATGCACATCTGTAACCAAAAAACAGAGAAAAATACTTTTTTAAATACATCTCTGCACACACAGATACAGAAGAAATGTACACACATGAATCTATCCTATGTATCTAAGAAACATGGCAGGTGCACCTCAGTCTTCACGCTCTCCCTGTCTTGCCTCATGACCTCCCCTTCCTTTACCGCTGTGGTCAGCTGCCCCCGAAGTCTCTCAATGGTACATTCTAAGAGCTCCTGCTGAGCAACTGCTTTCTCCTGGGCAACGGTGTAACTCTGCAGAAGCTGGTTATGGTCTACCTTTAGAGACTCTCTGTGGAGCAGAGTTAGAGGCTCTTATTCTTGGATGTGTGGCCAGCATTAGTATCGAAACCTTTTCAATCTTATTCATCTGCATTCAGTTAGTCTCAACACCCACAGTTCCATCTTTAGTTTGATTTTATCTGAAAGCGCCCCCTGCAGTTCTGTCTGGATGTTGCACCTGGCTTTTTCCCGTAGGAGGTCTTGCTCTTCCAGCTGCTTGGATACGCGACACCTCTCTGCCTGGAAAAAAGACAAAGAAAGAGAATAATATGCAGCCTGTACTAGTGAGGAGATGTGTGTTTGTGTGCAAGGCTAGAGACGGTACCTTAATGATAGCTTTGTGCTCAGTCTGTAGTCTGTTATTCTCTATAGTAAGAGAACGTAGGGCAGAGTTCAACTCAGAGCACTGACACTCCAACTGGCTGTTCAAAGCCTGAGAGTGGGAGAGACTATTTTAATGTAGTATGTGTACTTGGTCATGTTGAATGGCCTCGGATTCAATTCTAGTATCAAGTACCACTTACCATGACTTTGTCAGCCGTTGTCTTCAGATCTCCTATATTTTTCAGATGCCCGCTGTTCTCCCGCTGCTGTGTCTGCAGAGCTAGCCGTACACTCTGCAGACACAATACACACTAATTTACACACACACACTACACACCTTACACACTCTGCAAACACACTGGACGCCCAGGAACACACAAGCTGCATACACAACCCCATATGTGGTGATTTGATCAACACGTGTGTTAATTAATATCATTCATACCAAAACACAGGTGCCTTTGTCTTACTTTAAGTTCACCTGTCAACTCCAAAACAAGGGAATCTTTCACATCTGTTTAAAGGGAGATCAAACGATTAATAACGTACATTAAACATGATTCCAAATCAACAACAAATGAACAAAATAACTCCCACAATGCAGTGTTGCTGACCTGCCTGCCCTTTAAGCTGATCACATTGCTCCTGCAGCCTGTGGGCTCTGTCCTCCTCCTCCTGCAGCCTCTGCCTGGTGGTCTGTCCGTCAGAGCGCAGAGCATGGCAGTCCGCCTGCACGATCTGGGCCTAGGGAACAGGATATCCAAGGTTCTGTTTTCCTTCTTTCTTTTCCACCACCTGTATTCCTGCACATCCACTGCCGTACCTGTCTTCTCTCCCACTCCACCACTCTCTCCATCTCCTCCACCCTCTGAAGAAGTGCGCGTTTGGATTTCTCGTTCTCCAAAGATCGAACAGACTCTTGGTACATCTGATCCTTAAGCTAAAGGGAAAGTAGGACATGAGAGCTGAAGAAGCTGCTAGAAAGAGATTGATCCAAACAGTCTCTATCGATCGAAGGCGGACCGGATTCCCGAAGCTGCCCCGTTATCCCACGGTGACCTCACCTGCAGCAGCTTCTCACTCATCTGAACTTGGACCGTCTTCAGCTCCTCCGCGGACAGTGCCATATCCATCTGCAACAACAGTACCAGAACTTAGAAACACCCCATCAGAGATGGTGTTAAATGAAAAGGTGGAGGATCGCTGTACATTGCTAAGACTGGCTGAGCGATGGGAGGTAGGTTGGCTCCGGGTACCTTGGAGGCCGTTGCAACCTCCAGGGCATCTCCTAGTTCCTGCACCTCCCCATGGGCCTTGTCTCTGTCCAGGTAGGCTTGGCGGAGCTGGTCCCTAAGCCGCATCACCTCCCTCCTGGAGGCTCGCTGCTCCTCCTCACTCTCCCTCTGTAGTGTGGATATCTGCTCCTTCAGTCGAGCTGCACAGGTGTAATTGTGGAAGAGGATACAGGTGTGTGTGTGAAGAGTCAGTCAGAGACAAAAGGATAAAGCCAAAAGCAGACAGATAGTGTCTTGGCAAAATTCTACATACAGTTGCTGGAAAAGCTAAGGGTACAATTTGAATAGCCACGTCAGTACGTCCCCTAATTCATATAATAAGTGGTTGTTAGCCATTACCTGAGTGTGAGGGATCCAGTTCTCTCTCAGTCGAGAAACGGAACGTGGCGAGCTTGAGGGTCTGCAGGAGGCTCTCCATTCGACACACTCTACTCACTAGCCCATCACACTGGCGCCAGAGTAGTCCCTCTCCCCCGGGCGCTCTCAGCGCACGATGCATCTGCAGGGGGCTTACTGGGCGCTGGATGAGGTCTCCCTCCCCCCTCTCCAGGATCTGCTCTCTGGAAATTCCCAAACTGACCATGTCTCTGACAAGTACCTCTGCCTGCTCCTCGGCCATCAGGAGGCGCTGGTGTAGCAGGGACAACGCCTCCGGGGCTGTCGCCCCAGCATCTAGGGGCTGGATCACTGAGCGGGACATGACTGCAGAACGATGGGTGTGGAAATGGCATTTTCAAAACTGTTTTCACACATTTGCGTTGAAGCATTTGAACCAAACCACCACTTGACAGCACTTTAAACATATTGGTTGCACTAAACATCCGCTAGTGATATTCATGGCTATTAATCTAGCCAATATATGTATAGACTGAAGGTACAATGTAAACAAACTCGCTCTCGCAACTCACAATAAATGCGGAAACAAACCAAACGTGCGCAGCTCGACCTAGCTAGTATACTACTCCTAGCTTCAATAAATCACAGCAACGTGTGTGTAATCGTTCGGTAGAAAGCTATCTCGCCAAGTCAAGTATTTTTTACAGCAACTGTGTGATGCTGTCCTTGTATGAGACAAAATGTACCCATTCTGAAAAAGATAAATACAATAAGTTAAAAATGTGGTTTCTACAGTAATAGCGCCCCTTACCAGAACTTGCCCGTAGCTACTTCCTGCACTTGTTTCTATAGCGACGCGTCTACAGCTTTCTCCTGCTTTCAAATCAACCGCCCTTTGATCCCGCCCATAATCGCAGCTGGTGCTCTTGCGCAAGTTGTCTAAAGTACTGGGAAAATAGTGGGATTCAGGGACGTCGCTAGGCCTATTTTTATTAGCCCCCCTAAATAAATCAGTATATCAGTCGATATATTTTCTCCGTGATCGTTTTTTCATTGCATCTAAACTTATTACAAATTGTATATAATCTTGTTCATTCCTCGTTAATTTGGCAGCATGTTCTTTTGATGCTTTGAACTATTTGCTCACGTTTCTAGTGGTCGGAGATATGTACATCTTCTCAAGTTCAAAATGTAATACCACTGGAAGGCAACACTACGTTTTGCTAAACAGTATTCTCTTTGAACTAGCCCACAACCATTTTCATAGAAATGTATGGAGGTTAAAATGTCATGTATGGTTCGTGAATTTAGACTTGCACGGCTGTTAGGACAGCCATGTAATATCCGTGGTCTTTTTTTCTTTACCGGAAGTTTGTTGGCCCTGATTTTTAAATCCGGTCTGCCCTAAATAAACGTATACAGTTCATTGTTGGTTACACGTTTTAAATAGCATCTCAGTTTCCAGTAATCGTTCGGTGACGATGCGAACAGCAGATGCACTAATAGTTGCAATGTAATTGTGAATCAACACGGGCAAGCTCTTTATTATATACACTTTATTATAAATATACAAAGTGATCTTTTAAATAACAGATTACAAAATGTACAAAAAGAAAATGTATACATTGAAGTAAAAACTAAATAATTAAAACTAATCTTCAGTATCATCGCAGAGTCTGTTTGGCCCGTAGCTTCTGTAAGGTTTTCTGTAAATACAGAACATATTTAGTTGTCAATTAAAAACTGACAAAACAGTTCATGCACATGACCGTCATGTCATTACTTTAATATAATTACACTGAATTTGGGATTTATTTCACCAACAGGAATTTGCACACTTTTCTACCTTGTGAAACTCTTTGGCCTTCTCCCTGTTTTCAGCATATGCCTCTTGCCTGCTCCTGATCTCTTTCCGTTTCTTCACCTCCTCTAGTCGGTTGTACAACCTGCCGAGAAAACAACCGGTAGCAAGGTCACTGAATAAGAACCTGTAAGGTGTTAGCATGCCAATGAAAACAAGTTAAATACTGAAGACAGGTAAGAGAGTATTTTAATGTAATGTGTGGGGGAGTAGAACGTGTTACCTCTCTGTTCTCTGGCGCATCTCAGATACATCCTGTTTCCTTGTCTCAGGAGTGCTGATCCTCACCTCCCCAACCTTATTCAGCTTGGGTTCACTGACGGACACTGACAGAGAGGAGTGGGAATTGTTTCAGTAACACCACACAACCTATAATGCCACATAACAACTGTTGGACCGATTACCATCCACTCTTACCCTTCAACAGTTCTCACATGTTGATTTGTTTGCGAACGCCTATTTAATAACTATTCTTCTGTTTTGTTACCTTGCACGGAAGGAAGTGAGGGCTCTTGGGACTTCGGCTTTTTTTGCTTGTTGTCTCCTCCTGTGTGGGATGACGACACGCTCCTCCCCTCTCTTCTGGGTTTAGTATTGAATAACTGGACAGTGGTTGGGGTGGACTGGTTCCTGGCGGTGGTTTTGACCTGGGTCTCAGTGGAGTCAGACTGGGTGTTTGCCTTGGCACGTGCTTCAGCCACCCTGGCCTGAATCCCCTCCACCCTGCGGGTAGACCTCTGGATCAGGGCTCTGCGTTTCTGCTGAAAGGCCTGTTGTAGGTTCACACTGGGACACGACTGGAATTCAAGAAGCATCACTGGACCAGCGGAGGGGAAAGAAAACAGGAATAAGAACACATACGCAGATACTTTAACGCATATCAATGATCGCAAACAAACCCGAGAGGTTAGGACTCAGAGGCGGTTCTTCTGGTTCACACCTGCGTGAGAGGAGGTTGTGTCATTTATCCTACTGTCCCCCTCCAGCGACATTCTTGAATCCCTCTCCTAGAAAAATATCACACCAGTGTCAGAAAACCAAACATGTCCGGCCGACTCAGCTACTCTATTGACTCCTCAGATCATCACCTTTTCCACCAGGTCCTCTTTCTCACAGTCTTCTCTGGGTGACACCTTCATGTCTTCTTCCTCAATTAGGGAGACCTGGTCCTGTAATGTGGTGTCAGTCAGGCTCACCAGGGTCAACATGGACTCATCCATAATCCCCATCCCACTGCCTACCTCCTAAGCGGACAAGAAACATGGCGTTAAGCGACAAGTCAGAAAAACTGAAACATTTGAATAATAAGATTGAAACACATACCTTTATTCGCTCCCAGATAGGAGAGCTAATCTTTGAACATAGTTGGGAATCTGCCTGTCCTTCTCCCTGGTCGCCCAAGGTCACAGCATATCCTTTGTCTGCTTCCTGAGGTCTGGTGGCACTATTCATATTAGTGTCCCCTACAGGTGGCATGTCTAGAGTGGTGGGGTCTTCACAGGAGAGACCTGATAGGGAACATACTGCCAGCCCCACCTCCACCTCTCCAGGAAATCCCACCAGGGTAGAGTCATGGATGGGGCCCTGGGACATGGTCAGCTGGTATAGGGAGTCCTGGAGAGCAGAGAGGGGTTCAGAAGGTGCCTCTCCTCCTCGCAAGTGCTCTGGAGATGGGTCAGAGGAGATGGAGGAATCTCTGTGATCTTCCAACTCTGAGCATGTAGAGGGGTCATGGTCCCCTGCAGGGACACCTTGGTCTGTTTCTTCATTGTGGGAATATGACCCCTCTACTTCCCACTCTGGGAGGTGAGCGCAAATGATAGAGGGTTCAGCCGTCTGGTTCTGTGTGACCTCGGCCAGGAGGGGGTGGAAGGAGTCGGAGGCCGGATCAACTGAGACAGAAAATAAATGACTAACAGTCAGAACCTTGTACCTTATCTACATCATCACCAAACATAATGGAATACAAGCCTTGGCATGTATTCCATTATCTCCTAATGTAGCATGTTAAAAAAAATACAGTTCCAACATCCTTTAAGAGAACAGGACATTTGTTAGAAGAGAATTTATCCCCGAAAACCAGGCTCTTGATGTTTCAGGTATCTAACAGCGGTAATGGTGAGCCAGTGTGGAGGATGTAAGAGAATGTCAGAAAGAAACAGATACTCCTGATTTATTAGAAAACCAATTCTCCAGACCCACCCCCAGTCCGCCCTTCTTCCTGGGAGCTGGCCTCAGGGTGCTGCAGACTCTGGTGGCGTGGATGTGGAGGAGTCTCCAGTCCAGGTGGACCGGAGCTGCTAGAGGACACTTCAGGACCTCCCTCGTGTTCAGAAGACACCCCTGTCAGGCCAGAGCCCCCCAGATCCACCCAGCCTGGAGAGTTCGAGCAGTCAGCTCCTAGAGTTGAGGAGAATCAGTTTTCAGTACAGCATTAGCTACAGGAGTATTCTTAAACACTACCATAAAACCATGTACTACTTCTAACACCATGGTCTTTACTCAGTTCACTGACTTGGTTACCTGAGCTCCATAACCCCTCCAACTCCGAGCGGTCAGAGGTCATAGCTGCTGCCTCGGCCGTCTCGTTGTGTGTGACTTCAGCCTGAAGTGGGTAGAAGGAGTCTGAATAGAGTGAGATAGAACACAGAAAATATTATTAACCGATGAAACCTAGTACCTCACCTATATCATTACTAAACATGATGGAAAAGCTATGGTGAGGGAATGAGTCAGTGTTCATTATTGTAAAATTGGAGGATAAGTTCATGAAGTAAAAAGATTTACCCCCAAAAATATCTTAGAATAATAAACTGTAGGAGGCTCCTACACAATCTATTTATTTTTAAATAGAATACTGCATGTACACTATATTATTCAAATAAACAATGCAGTCACCAGCAAATTAGGTTTCCGAAAAGCAATACATATTTTTATGCCGGCACTGATTACAGTTTCCCAAAAAGGAAAGTTGGTCGACAAAACTATTTTACTACAAACCCAATTTTGATTAAAAGTTCTACTTGCGGGTGGCAACTTTTTCACCTATTTTTCCATTTTCACAAAGACGTCAAATTTCCCAGGGTTTATTAGAAGTGGACAGCTAATGAATCACAACTCAGATTCAATTGCATTTTGGTTGAGTCTAGAAGTGGCACATTAATAAAGACAAATTGTTGCAATCCAAAGTCTTTCAATGGGAAGTCGGTGGGTAGGAAAAATCGGTCAACACCTATAAGTTCATGACTGGGCTAATAGTGGAGCCGTAGCAAAATAAAATCTCCCCTATGATGGCCGTCATGTAATCATAATGGTGAAACTGAGGCTGTAGAGGTTGTAAAATAAACTACCATGACTTAGGAACATCTCTCACCCAAACGTGGTTTTCAACACTATGACAATGTCTCAAATCATCTAAAGATTAGCATGCACTTTCAGTATTATGTGAGAAAAAGGTAGAAACTGGCAGACAAACAGATGGAAGTGTTTCAAATCGGTGTACCAGACTTTAGAAGAAGAGTCAAACGTCAGGTGAAGGAACAGACAATGTGTATGAAGTGTACAACCACAACAGGCTTCCCGCCGCTAGAAGGTCGATGCGCTAACAGACCCACCCCCAGCCTGGTGGCCTTCCTGGGAGCTGGCCTCAGGGTGCTGCAGGCTCTGGTAGTGTGGATGACGAGTCTCCAGTCCAGGTGGACCGGAGCTGTTAGATGACGCTTCAGGACCTCCCTCGGGTTCAGACGACACCCCTGTCAGGCCAGAGCCCCCCAGATCCACCCAGCCTGGAGAGTTCGAACCATCAGCTCCTAGAGTGGGGGAGCATCAGGATTCAGTACAGCATTAACTACTTATTCTTAAACACTAACATGAAAACATGTACTAACACACAGCTCTATTTTATACTTTTTTTACTCCTGTACCTGAGCTCTTACTCCACTGGACAGCAGACTCATCTAGTTCGCAAACCAGAGGTCTCATCATGCGGCTGTCATCCTGTCCTTCATCCAACCATGGAGAGGAATGGGCCAGTCCCAATCCCATCCAATCAATCAGCTGGCTGGCAGAGGCTGATTGATTGGAGAGCCCGCCAATCATTCTGCTCAGTGTTGAGTCCCACCTTTGGTTTGATGAGATTGATGGACTTGACAGCTGACCAATCATTTGGCTCACAGCGGATTTCACCTCCAAATCCATACCGAGAGAGGATGACTGAGCAGACGGTTGACCAATCATACAGCCCACTATGGAGTACCTCCCCTTGTCCATCCCTAAACAGGATGACGGAACTGTGGGCTGGCCAATCACTGGGCTGACAGTAGATTCCCGACTCTGGTCTACAACCAATGAGGAGGACTTGTCTGAGAAGCGATCCATTATCCTGTGTGCTCTGTCCCACTCCTGAACAATGAAAAACAGGGAGATACCTTGTATGACTGGTGAGGCTTAAGTCAAGATTTATTCTGAACAGGATGTGCTCTGAATGTATTCTTGACGTTGAATGCAGTGAGGCTATGTACCAACCTGGTAAAGCCTCTGCTCTCCAGACGGAGTGTCGGAGGGGTGAGAGACTGGGTCAGCACCTGACACCGGTGATCTGGCTGGTCCCTCGTTCTCCAGCAGAACCCTAGACCAGGGCTGCTGCTGGTCGGAAACCGAGGAGCCCAACACCTCTAACGCTGATCCCTCAGTGCTTTCTGAGGAACCTGGATGGAACGAGAAAGGGACATTCGAAGGCTGCTAGATATTCACTACCAATACTGAACACTGGGACGAACTATGAACATTCAGTAATCCAGCTTTGACTGGCTACTTCAGTAAAAAAAAAGAAGAAAAAAAAGTGTGTGTGTGTGTGTGTGTGTGTGTGTGTGTGTGTGTGTGTGTGTACCTGCTGGGCTTCCAGTACTGCTGAGAGAGAGGTTGAAATCTCTGGTGTATTTGTCTATGATGCGCTGGATGCTGCTGTTGTGTAGAAGGGAGCCAGCAATAGGAGAACCAGATCCAGACGCGTCCCGAAAGGAACGGAGTCTGAGTGAGGACAGGCCTTTGGCTGACCAGGTTCTCTCACCACCTCTAATTCCAAAACCAGCCAAGAGCACGGAGGAGTCTTGTAGGAGGAAGAATAAAACGAAGATGAGATATCGCCATCATATTTTGAAAATCTATAAAATGCATCCCATACCATTTCTAACACTGGACAGGCGTTAATAAGGCCTATAAACAACTGACACCTATATGGGTGGAGCTGTGGTCCGGGTCAGTGGTGACGTAGCTGCCGGAAGAGATGGTGGTGGAGGAGGAGAGGTAGCTGGGATCTGAGGGTCGTTGGGCTGGAGGGAGGGACATGTTCTCCAACTGGACATGACACATGACAACACCAGGGGAAGACAGGGGAGGACACCAGGGTTAGACAAGAAGGCTATGAAAACTAAACAGCTAGCCATCGATAATACTGTGGAAAGAGCTCAGTTCAAGTGTAGAGACCTTCACGAAATATGTTTTACATATATTTCAGGGACTTATTTACATCACGTCTCTGGAAGAATAGTTACACACAAACAATCCCGCTCACACACGCTCACACACGCTCACACACGCTCACACACGCTCACACACAGAGCTCAGTTCAAGTGTAGAAACCATCATGAAATATATATCAATATACTTCAGGTCAGGGTTATATTATTTAACATCATCGCTCTGAAAAACAGAAATCCAGACACACACACACAGTCACGAACACACACCCAAGACAAGCACGCACGCGCACATATACACACACACAAAAATGCTTCTCAAGCAGTGTCATAGGTATTGCGGGACAGACCACAAACCCTCAGATTTGGCTACATCTCATCACTGATCCCCACAAGGTGGATCTCAGAGGGAAACAAAGACAGTAAAAACCCACTCAAACAACGGGTTCAACTAACCAGTGGCACAGATTTACCAGCAGCACCTCTCTCAAACTCAGAGGAAGAAGGGGACCGCCCTGGGTGTGCAGGGGAGAACTCTGGAACAAAGCACACATCATCATTAACTCCACCTGACAATGTCCCTCAGGATCCATCCTGTATCACCCAGACATCTCTCCACGCCCCACCCTCCATCCCCCCTTCCATACCAGGTTCCAATGAGGTCCCGGCCTCCCGACATAATCGGTCTCTCCAGGACAGCGTGCCAGATCCATCCGACTCCGTTCCGATCCCACTCACGGCCTCAGCGGAGAGTTCCCCTGCAGTGGACGGAGAACTGCTGCCAGGACGTCTCTCAGACGGCTCCTGTTCTGGGACTGCCTTTTCAATACGAGACCCCCTAAAACACACTTCGGGAGCTGAGGGAACACACGGTAGCTGCTTAGAGATCAAAGCTTGTTTATGAAGCATACCACTGGCCCAGTCTGGGGCGTCACATTTGTCTGACCAACCGGTGATCAGGCTGGCGTTGACAGGACTCTCCACTTCCTGGATGGCACTGAGCTCGTGCGGCTCCATCGTAACGTCCGTTATGCCCAGCCTGGCCCGGGCCACTGGGGGCTTAGCAGCCCGGAGGGGAGGATGGGACAGGGGTTGAGAGGCGGGGCCGTCCTGGCGTGAAGATCGAAGCGCGCCATCTTGGCTCTGAATGGCTCCAGCTGAGGTGTTGTCGTTGGATTCCTCGATGGCCCGGAGCAGAGACGCCATCAGGCTGAGACGCGCCGCTCCCGTGACCTCTGACCGGTGCCACTGGCCGCGAGCCGCATCGTGCTGGGCGAGTCATAAAAGGATAAGCAGTTATCTCCCAAAGTAACGCAAGTGACCGCAGCCAATGAGAAACCAATGAGTTACCTTACCTTTGTGTCATTGGCAGTCAGTATTGCCTGCATCTCCTCCCTCTGTCTCCTCCTCTGTCCCTTTTCCAGCTCCCTCTGCTGCAGGGACAATTCCTCCACACGCCGCCGGGCCTCTCGTAGCTCCTGCTGCTGCCTTTCAATCTCCTCCCCAAACCTCACCGAGGTCCGCAGGACAGGCCCAGGCTGAACTGGGGCCTCTGTGGGAGTGACCGCCTCCTGGGACGGAGCTGAGCTGACAGCTGGGATGGGGAAGGCGATGGGTGGGACAGGTGAAGCAGGGTGGAGGTGGCCGGGTGGTGGCCTGTGGGACAGGGGGTCCAACGAGGAAGAGGACAGCCTCTCCTGAAGGTCTTTCGTTACCCTATCAAACACATTGGCTGCCAGCCAATCTGAAACACCAGCTCTGTGGTCTAGGAGGTTCTGGGCTGCGTGTTCCAGCGGCACGGTATTGGCCGTTGTCCCCAGCTCAGGAGGGAACTGGATTTGAGACAAAATGGAGGGCTCTCGTGTGACGACCTCCAGAGGGGTCGGGGCTGTACGTGAGACAGGGAGAGAGGTGGGTGGGATGGAGCCAGAGGGGAGTTCCAGGGCTGGGGGCACAGTGCCTGAATGAAGGTGTGGTGGAGGAAGGGCAGGAGGGAGACATGCTGACGTAGTTACACCACAGTATCGGTGTGTCAGGGTACGTTGGTACTCGTTCAGACGCTGGCGAGCCTGATCCACCGACTGCTGGTGAAGCCTGAGCGACGGAAACGGAGACACGAATGAGCAAAAAAAAGACATAGGACAGATGCAGCGCACCAGAGTGTATCACACAAAACCTGTAACGGTGAAGACCTGTTCTGGTCCACGAGACGCTGCTGGTACTGTCTGATTCGCCTCGAGTGTTCATCCTCAGCACCTTTGGGTATAGCAGGCTGGAGAAGGACCAGAAAAATCTGTCACACTTTCTCACAGAGCATTTTTTATATGATAACAAAAAAAGTTACAATTAAAAACAGGTGACTTGTGATTCATTCAGGGGTCAGGTAGGAGGTGCAGGAGTCGCTAATGTGACCAGACAGAAAGTGAAACGGTCACAAATTGCAAATGAATGGAGCACTCTGTAGAGACAGGCACTCACAGAGCTCAGTTCAAGTGTAGAACCATCATGAAATATATTGGAAATATACTTCAGTTCAGGAAACAATTTACATCATTGCTCTCACGCCACCCACACCCAACCCCCCCCCCCCCACACACACACACACACACACACCCCCACACACACACACACACACCCCCACACACACACACACACACCCCCACACACACACACACACACACACACCGAGCTCAGTTCAAGTGTAGAAACCATCATGAAACATATATGAAATATAATTCAGGGAAACAGTGATTAACATCATTGCTCAGGCAGATGTACACACACACACAAACACACACACACAAACAAACACAGACCTGGGGAGATGGAGAAGCGGAGCCGACCCGGTCCTGGGCCAGTGTTGTCTGTGTTCCAGATGGCGCCACAGTGTCCTGGGTCATGGCCCTCTTCAGATGTTCTTTCTCCTGCTGGGCCTCCTGCAGCAGTAGCTCCAGCCTGCACTTGTTTTCCTCCAACTCCTGTAGCAGGGCTATCTGCTCTTGCTTCTGCCTCTCCAGCTCCTCCTCCTGGACAACAGCAGCAACAGCAATGCCAACTATGAGCTTCTGGGTTTAGAACCACATTCAGACAGTCCAAAAAGGGAAATTCATACATTTTCACATTCACACACCTCCACTGCAACCAGCCACCTTACATAATAGAGAATAAAGTGAACAATGAACACACCCTTCTCTTCCTCTCAGATTCAAATGCATTGATCTTGAAGGCTTGTTTATCAGGGTGGAGAAGGGTACCAGCCACTATGGACTCTTCTGTTGTCTCTATTGGTGAAAGTAAAAAAATAAGTTCAGCAGAAAATCAAACCACATTTGGGCTTGACTCAGGCGTGGCAGCAAATCCCCAAACGCTCATTAACCTTGGGCTGGTTGAGAGGGTTCTGGGAGCCTGGAACTTGTGGTAGTGAATGGTTCCTCCCTCTCCTCGCTTGCCAGGGAGCCGGTCTCAATGGTCATGCCATCGGGGGCCATGTTACGCTCGGCTCTCACAGAAGTTTGGCGGTCAGGCAGAGGGTCATCCTGTCCTCCATAACTCCACTGGTCTCTCTGGGACCTGATGCGGTTCAGTAGTTTCTTTAAGGCCTGTCTGGGAGCCCCGCCTGGTGGCCTGGAAGGTTCTTTCACAACACCACATAATTGTTTATTTTGTGCAAACACACAAACGTGCACACCACACGCGCACACACGGATTGCTACATAAGAAACTGACATATCTTCACCTTCACCCTCTGTGGAAGCTCCATCCTCTTCTGCCCTGGCCGGGGGTGTGAGGTGAGGAACGTTCTCTTCCTGAGTCAGGTCCAGGTCTTCATCCTGGCTGCCGGTTGACTCTGCCAAGAGAGGCTCCGGGACCAGCTGCAGCACCAGATCACCTTTCACTCCTAAAGACAAGAGATTTAATAAGGCGAATGGAGAATGTTCAAAAGGGAATCAGGAATCAACGTAACAGACAACAATACCGATCATCCTGAACCCCCTGACCCTCTGCGTACTCCTCTCTCCAGTGTACATGTCTTCAAAGGCAAACTCCATGTCTCTCTGCCAGTCCTCCCTCATCTCCTGTCTTTTGTAGAGGGGCTGGAAGATCTGAGCAGGCATCTGGGCCACCACCTGCCGCCTCCTCCGCAGGTCTGTCTGCTGCATGTGTTCCAACTCCACCAGGAGACGCTCTCGGTCCTGACAGCAAAAACAAACGAGTGATCAAAACACATTCATGAGGAAGAAAATAAAACACTGCCTTGAATATTAAGGGATGAAGAAATATTAAGTCAACCAAGCCACAAAAAGGGTAGGGTTTCAGAACTGTGACAGAAAAGGGGAGGAGACTCCTATCCTATTCACATGCGATGTCAGGACAGAAGAGATTTGATGGGGCCAACCAACAGCAGCCCTCCTGTAGGAGGAGAACAGCCACGAGACATTACCACAAGGACAGGCCTCAATAACAGCCATTTGTACCTGCGTCAGCTGTTCCTTCCGAAGGGCATGGCTGCCCCGGAGTCGAGCCTTCTCCAGCTGCTCCCGTCTCTCCCTCTGGTCCTCCAGCCCTAGCTCCTTCAGGCGCTGTGCCTCCTTCACTGCCAACTCGCACGCATTTGGCTAAGGTCAAACAAAATTACAATGGTCGGAGTTAATGGAGGAAAACATCACACAGGGCCAATCGCTTCCTTGGAACTTTTATAGAGGACCTGTTCTGTGTCCACCTCCCTGTCTACCGCAGTCTCTGCCATGTGATAGTGGGTCACGGAGAAGCCGGCCACATCCTGTTTCTTCACTGGACCAGGCTTCTTAGACTCAATGTCCTGTTAGGAGAATAAAATGCACCGCAGCAGCTTTGAGACCACGGTCATACTAGGATACTACCCTTTGTTAAGACTGCTGTGTGCTCAAACTACAGCGAAATATGCCAAAATGCAGCTTTAAGAACATTGTGTGTTCAGTGGGGGGGTCCTACATTCTATCCCAGTGTTGCACACAGCATCCGATTATAGGACACGGTACAGCGGGAAGGTAGAATTGCCCATCCAAAGTCCACACTGAGTAGAACTTACTGTCACAATGTGCCTGAATCGTGAAATGTTAATTGTACCTCAATTGGGTTGGGTGGAAGAGGAGGGAGGTTTGCCACTTTTGCTGCTCTCGCCTTCTCCACCTGTATGGCTTTCTTTCTTGCTTTAATAAGGCTACAGGAAGAAGAAACCAGTATCAGACTTAATATGATATGGTCCAGCAATCCAATACATTTGTATTAAACCATGTACATAGGCTTACCAATTCTGTTCCTCCAGTTCTTTCTGTCGATGTGATTTAAGCTCTTTGAGGGCCTCTCTGTAGCGCTCTTCTGCCCGGACATGGTTGTCATCCTTTTTCTGAGCAATCGCTATCCAGTCAGGCACCTATGGAGACATCATGTGGGACTTGATCAACCAGTTGTATAGTGAGTAGATTATATCGGTATTTTAAAATGTGGGGCATGAGCCCAATTGATCAACAGTTTTTTTTTTTTGCAAAACCCCTTTACACTGGTTGTCAGTAGTTATTTATAAACAATTGATTACCGCTCGTGTTCCCAATGTAAAGAGGGCTTTATAAATTAATTTGATTTGCTGATTAGCGGAATATACTAAAAATGTACTCATTATCAACCGTAGAGAGCTATATTCCTTTTTCTCTCCCATTTAGAATACAGATATAACCCTGCATTAACTAGCTTTGCAAATTGTGAAAAAAAGGGCACTTAAAACAATACGCAGTTTAGCTGACCAATTACTATTTATTGCCGTTACACACAAATGTACTCAGCAAAACTGCATATATTGGTAAGTGCCCAAAACATTTAAACATTAAATTTGCAAAGCTGTTTAATGGACAGTTGTGTTCTATCCTCTGACACTCAGGCACTGAGGTAACTCATTTCCATTGTGGACTGCAAGCTCAACATGAAAGGAAATGGAGTTGCAGGTTATTCTTTGGGTGAATCTGTAGTTATTATTAAAATATTTTTAAATTGTGATATTGGAGCCGCAATCGTCCAACTTCACATTAAACCGAGGCATTAATTAGACATTGAAGAGTTGAGTGCATACATTTTCTTTGGCACTTCGGTGTCCCTCTCCCAAAATGCTTAGATTATCCTGGAATAACTTTTGCAGGGTCTCCAGTTTCTCCCTTTGTTGGCTCTCCCACACTTCCTTCAACTCCTCTGCCAGGTTCTCCAGCTCACGCTCTCGTCGCTGCTGCACCTCCCTGCGAATCTGCAGGGCAATATACCGCTCCTGTTCCCGCACCTTCAACAGAGTTGTAGCCAATGATGATCATTTGACAATATAGTGCCGGTGTAGACAACTTTCATCCTGGTCTGTGACCGTTTGCGTTAGCTTGCTAGCCGTTAACCACACCTGTTGTATTCGAAGTTTCCTTCTCCTTTCGTGTTCTTCTCGAATGAGTTGAGCTTCTTCATTCGGGCTTAACCGTAATCGTGCCACTTTTCTCTTCATCTTTAGCAGTTAAAGAGTATGTAATAGCTAGCTAGTCAACGGCACTTCTATTCTAGTACAGTACTGTACGTGTAGCTGAAAATCACATCCATGCATAGGCTAGCCAACCAGGTATGCTAAGCTGGGTTTCCTTACTACATAATGTTACAATCACATATTAATTAGTTTACACGTTTTCGCTATATCAAATAGTTTTGCATAATTATGATGCATTAGCTAAAAGCGTGAATCGTAACGTGGAAAAGCATTACAAAACCGTCCTGTTTCTCTGCTGCCAACAGCCATACCAACAAGTGAAAACGGTTAGTTAGTCTTCTACGTCATTTCCGTATTTTTCAACTGCCTGCAAATCACGTGATTGGATGATTTCCAAAATGTTATATTCACGAATTGCGTTCGGAATGTTGCACAATAATAAAATAAAAACAATCAAATAAAATCCTTGATCAGATATTAAACATTATATTGACGGAACACATTGATTTAAGATCATACAACACTAGGACAAGCTTTTGTACCAGAAAATACACAGTGAGCCCAGAACTGTAGGTGGCGCTCAAAACTCATTAGAAGACAACAAGCGTCGCCTCTTCAAAACCCGTAAGCCGCTTCTACTGTGTCTAACTATTTCACATTCTATTGAAATAGGATTTTTTACATAATTTAGTTCGTACATCAAGGTGATGTTACTTGTTATTATGAGCATTGCAGGGAGCTAAACTGGCTTAGCAGCTACTTGCCTTGTTTAGTTACTTTAATGTGGCTAGCTAACGATAGCTAATACGGTACAGTACGTGGGAGTCGACTACAATAGGTACAACGTTGTAGTACACTACAATAGGTACAACTTCTTAAGGTCAAACGAAAGAAGTGTACAATGTTACTATCACGCATTGCTAACTATCGTAACATAACTAGCTAACGCCATGTACCTATGGTATTTTTAGCTAACTAACATTAATTGTTGTCTAGCTAGAATACTTGTCTTGATCTGTGTTGGTGGTAAATCAGACATGGTCATATTTAGCATTGTTTTCATCCCCAGGTTTAAGGCGTGTGACTCCTGCAGTGCCGTGATGTCGGGTGTTGGTCCAGCTGTCCGTGTCAGCATCGAGTCGACATGCGAGAAGCAGGTTCAGGAGGTGTCTCTGGACGGGATGGAGACATATGTCCCTCCGTTGTCCATGTCTCAGAACCTGGCCAAGTTAGCCCAGAGGATCGACTTTGGCCAGGGCTCTGACTCTGATGAGGAGGGTATGGAAGCAGAACCCCGGGACCCTCAGGAGTGGGGGAAGACAGAAGCAGAGGAGGATGAAGGTAGGGTATTAGAGGCAGAAGAGGAAGAACCTAGGGTATTTCATCCCATTCGATATTTCATACCACATTCTGATTTGCTTGCTGAAGTTTAATTAAACTATTAATTCATATATAGCTCAGTACATTTATAAAATGTTTTATTAAGTCCAGCTAGACAGCTATGTATTAATCCAAAAGGATAAGGAGTTAATCTGAACAGATTGGTTTGTTTATATTCTCTTTTCTTCCAACCTCTCTTCTAGCCACGGTGAAGTTCCAGCCATCCCTTTGGCCCTGGGACTCAGTGCGTAACAACCTTCGCAGCTCCCTGACAGAGATGTGTGTGCTGTATGATGTCCTCAGTGTTGTCAAGGAGAAGAAGTACATGGCCCTGGATCCAGTGTCACAGGACCCCTCAGCAGGAAAGGTAGGATTAGCTAGGTGGCTTTACAACTATAGTAGGTCTTGTATAGGACCTCAGTAATGTGGTAACTCTCAAGTTGCTGACAAATTTTTAATTATCTTCATGTACACTGTTGTGGAGCAACTAGTCTGACAAGGAGAGATAATTCCTGGCATTCCATATTGCTTTCAGAGGTTGTATAATATGTTCAGTTCACATGGAGAGGGGACATTTTTCACTATTAGTAGGATTGTCAATTTCATACTGCTCATGTCTTCACAAAAGCAGTTAACTTTCTCATTTATTGGATTGTTAATGAGATGATGAGGCAAAGGTTATGAAACTAAGAGCCTGTATTTTGACCTGTATATTTGACCCCCCCCAGACACCCCAGGTATTCCAGCTCATCAGTAAGAAAAAGTCTTTGGCCACAGCTGCTCAGCTGCTCCTGAAAGGGGCAGAGAAACTCAGTAAGTCAGTGGCCGAGAACCAGGAGAACCGAAGACAGAGGGACTTCAACTCAGAGCTGCTGCGGCTTCGCTCACAGTGGAAACTACGCAAAGTTGGAGACAAGATTCTGGGTGATCTCAGTTACAGGAGCGCAGGTGTGGAGGTCTTAACTCAATTCAGATGTGTCATTTGGTGTCTTCGGTATTTTCAACATGGACATTGTGTTTTTCTGACATTATGTAAGCCCATTTCTAATGCCGTGGGTCTACAGGATCATTGTTTCCCCACCCTGGCACCTTTGAAGTGATAAAGAACACAGACATCAACCTGGACAAGAAGCTGCCGGAGGATTACTGTCCACTGAACGTCCAGATCCCTAGTGATCTGGAGGGATCCGCCTACATTAAGGTGAACGGAGACAGCAGGTCCTTTACTTTTTCTCAACTTGATTGTGATTTAGATATTTGGTGTGGCATCTGAATCATTGTGTCGTTTTCCAGGTTTCAATCCAAAAACAGGCCCCTGACATTGGTGACCTAGGCACAGTGAACCTGTTCAGGAGGCAGCCTAAAGCTAAAGCAGGCACTCAGCCATGGCATGTAAAGCTGGAAGCTGCACAGAATGTGCTGCTCTGTAAGGAGATCTTTGCCCAGCTGTCCCGGGAGGCGGTTCAGATCAAGTCCCAGATCCCCCACATTGTTGTCAAGAACCAGATCATCTCACAGCCCTTCCCAGGTGAGGACTCTCGGGCATTTTCTAGCCTATAGGAAAATGAATACTTAGGAAATCATTTCTTTGGCAAAATCAATGCAGTTGAAATGTTGATTTTTGCGTGTCTGTTACCTATAGTAATTCTGTGTCCAGAGAGGTTTTAGCTAATATTACCCGATATCAGGTATGCAGAGAGGAGCCCCACATGACATTGGTTTCACGATAAAGGTCACTGTCTTCCTTGAAGGTCTCCAGCTGTCTGTATCTTTGTGTCACTCCACTGGAGAGAAGAAGAACCAGAGGGCATCGCCAGAGAAGCCTAAACCTGACGACCATCTCTACGTTCTAGAACATAACCTGCACCAGCTCATGAGAGAGGTGGGTCTCCTTTGTTAGTCAGGGTGGTGGTTATTTCACGTTTAATTCTAACAGTGTTTGCCTATTTAACAGTGGCAATGAGTAGCACCACTAATGTCAGATAAAAGGTATGCTGAAAATGCATGTCTCACTATGGCATCATGTGCCTTTAGAGCCTGTGTGCTGACCATGTCACCACTCTGAGTGTTGGGTCCAAGGTTACACAGATTTACATAATGCAAAGACAAATTATATATGGTGGAAAGTTATGGGACTAAATTAAACCATGGGTGCACCTCCCTCACCCTTGCAGTTCCACAAGCAGACATTGAGTTCGATAGTGATGCCTCATCCAGCCAGTGCCCCCTTTGGCCACAAGAGGCAGCGTATGGCGGGGCCCATGGCCTACGACAAAGCCGAGATCTCCAGCCTGCAGCAGAACGAGGGCCTACTGGAGAAGATCATCAAGCAGGCCAAACACATCTTCCTGCGCAGTCGGTAGGCTGAGCCCCACACCCACTACAACAACTCAGGCTTTTTCTACCCAAAGCACTCTCTTTTTCATCAAATCAGGGAAATCTTGACGAAGTCAGGATTGTAATTGTGATAGAATTGTACCGGACCACAACCCTGTTGACCGACTCCCCTTACAACTCAGGACTGCGCGGACCATTGACAGCTTGGCCAGCCGTATAGAAGACCCCCAAATCCAAGCCCACTGGTCCAACATCAACGATGTGTATGAGTCCAGCGTCAAAGTTCTGATCACCTCGCAGGGCTACGAGCAGATCTGCAAGTAAGTTGAGTAGAAGCGGGGAGGTTTATCTTGGCCAAGAGGGATATCTAGGCCAATGCATTTATGGTGGTCGTTTTATATATTGTTTGGGGGAAGGTGTTCGCAGAATCGAAGTCCAAGAATGACATTATGACGTTATTAAGAATTTCTATGGTGATTAGGCTTGAGTTGTACTAGATTGTCATACCTTGCTTTTGCATCCCTGAATGTTTGCATATACTCAACTTCTGTAATCTAAAGGTTAGCAGTGCTTGCAAAGACAAATGACAATGTGCAAATGCTAACATTTTCAAAAGTCATATCTAAATAATTTTTTTGATATCAGAGCTCATGAAATTAAGTAATATTGAAAAGGCTACTCAATTTCTTCCCACAAAATAAGTATTAGACAGAGCACTTGATGCAGGAGGGTATTTCTCAGTTGTAAATGAGAAGAGTTGATTCTTATAGAAAAACAGCTTCCTGGTTAGCTAACCAAATGGATGTCTTAAGATTATTAATCACATTTTAGAATGTTGAAGAGGCTCTGTGTAGAATGCTGCCTTAAATGTTTGCAAGGCTGTATTTAAACAAAGACTATTTGTCTCCTCTTCCTATACCGAATGAGACTGATATAGTATTACTTAGTTTAGGGTGGGTGGTGATACCGTAGTGCTGTGAGCATCTTCAGCCACAAAAACAAAACTGATAGATGGTTTCAATGGAGAATGTTTCAGGCCCTCTGAGACTTTAATAGAAAAGTTTAATTTGAAACAAACTTAAAATATGTTCTGCGGTTGCCTACTGGTCATTTTGGTTTATAGTAATAGAAGTACAGTAATAAATAGTAATAGAACAGACTGACAGATTCCCACACACCAAAATGATGTGCCACTGCTGAGTGCTGGGGGCATTGGATCTAACCACTGAGTCATGGGTATGGGGGCATTGGATCTAACCACTGAGTCATGGGTATGGGGGCATTGGATCTAACCACTGAGTCATGGGTATGGGGGCATTGGATCTAACCACTGAGTCATGGGTATGGGGG